>CALZFC010000124.1:545000-607500 GCA_945643635.1 Allodiplogaster sudhausi
GAGGCTACGCGAGCAGCTGACCATGGAGAGAATGTGGAAAAGATCATTATGAGGCTTCGCGCCCACCTCTGACCATGGCACAAATAGCACTGATTACCTTCGTTATTACCCTAATTACTAGGCCTTTCGACATATTTTCTCACTTCTTCTCTCTCGCTCATTAAAAAAAGAGACCAAACAAGAGCAACAAGACAGAATAAAAAAAAAATTTTTTAAAAGATAGTGGGCAAGCGGATAGAAGTAGAGATTTTAATGGCTTGAAAAAAGAACGAGCTGCCTATATACTTTCTAATTATTGCAAAAATAAAGATGCAATTTCTCGACTTTTTTATAAAACGAAAAAATAGAAAAAAAAATAAAAAAGCATAATTGTCGTCTCGGTTCCAGGTCGCCCCCGGTAGGTCAGTCACCCGGAGCAACCCGCTTTTTACATACTTATGTCACATGAGAGAGAGACTCCTACCGTATTCAACATGGATGTAGATATGAACAAATTGCGAGAGAGAGAGAGAGAGAGAGTGAAAGAGAGAGAGAGAGAGAGTTCATAAACAGCCCATTTACCGGGTGAGTTTTTTGATCTCTCGCAATTTCTCGGCTCTTGGCAATGGCAGCAGATGTTTATTATGGACGAGAGAGCCCAGAGTAAAACATCACACACGTGGAAAATCAGAAGTAAATCGTGGCCAGCGCGAACACTTTCATATGAGCGTCCAACTAAGTTTTGACGAGCATTAGGGGAAGTTTGAACTTGAAGTAGAGAGAGAGAGAGAGAGAGAGAGAGATGAAGTGCAAAAGTACTAGATAATGCGTGATGGAGAGGCGGCGTAGGAGAGAGAGAGAGAGAGAGAGAGAGAGAGAGAGAGAGAGAAAGAGAAAGGAACAAAGGGAAAGAAGTGGACAAAGACAGCTGGACACCTGATGAATGGGTGGGAGAGGAAAAGGGGGGGGCTAGCCAGTGGCGAGAGAGAGAGAAACTCTCCTTGGTCTCGTCAGCTGATCCCCGTCTGATCCCATGGTTAGAACGAGGGGGGAGGAGAAAGTGAGAGAAACGGTTAGAGGATCGACGAGAGGGAGAGTATTGAGGGGGTTTGAAAGAGAGAGAGAGAGAGAGATATAGAGAGAGAGAGAGAGCGAGAGAGAGAGAGAGGAGAGAGACAGATGAGAGAGGGCATCAGAGAGAGAGAGAGAGAGAGAGAGAGAGAGAGAGAGGGAGAGAGAGAGAACCAGAGAAAGGGAGAGCCAGAGAACGAGAAGCAACTGCCTCGAGTGTGGCGCACAGAATGAGCGGTATCTAACATGTGATTTGAGTATGTTATGTCCGGAGACAACCTTTATCCCGCTTGCCTACAGCCGGGAAATGAGGGAAATGAGCATTCTTCTCTCAACTCTCTTCCCGCTCTTCTCTCGCCTCCCGCTAACTCCCGATTGAACCTACTCGATTGAACTCGTAACTCCCCTCTCTCGAGAATGGCGGATTTGGAATTTGGATTACCATTTAAAGAGAAGCGAGGATAATCGCGCATTTCTATTTTCCCATATCTCTCTCTCTCGCAGCCGTTCCTCGCTCTCTTTTCTCTCTCTCTCTCTCCTTCTCCCTCTCTCTCCCTCTCTCTCCTTCTCTCTCTCTCTCTCTCTCTCTCACTTTGAAAAATCGTAAAAGGTGAGACACCAAGTGTCTTGTTGTTGTTTTCTTCGTGATGAGCAGTATTCTCTAATTGCTCCCTAGCCATTCTCTTCCTCGTTTTGACTCTCTGCATCGTCAACTCATTATTTGTCTCTACTTCTTTTACTCTCTTCATCTTTCTTCTCTCTCTCGGTATCTCTTTCTCCTTCTCTCTCTCTCTTGCTCTTTCTATTTCTCATTCTTATTCTCTTTTTCTCTCTCTCGCTCTCTGTCTCCACGTCACTCTCTTTCAATTTCTCTCTCTCTCTCTCTCCCTCTTTCTCTCTTCTCTCTCCCTCTCTCCAACCCCTCCAGGTGGCTGTTCTCAATTGTTGCCTAACCACCTTGCCTAGTCACGCGCGTCGAAGAGAACTGCGACAGATGTACACAGGGCTGTCTAATCAGTATCTTATCCTCTTCCTCCTTCTAGGACATCGGATGCGAGTACGTGCACGGAAGATCTTTGCGATATCCAGAGGAAGAGAGAGAGAGAGAGAGCGAAAGAGAGAGAGAAAGAGAGAGAGAGAGAGAGAGAGAGAGAGAAAGACTTCACGGGAACACGAAAATGAATCTCTCATTGATAAGGGAGTCGTTTAAATCAGCTTTACAGATTCGCATTAAATAATTTTAAACATATGTATCTATCGCTTTAGCCGCAAATGGCCTCGAATGCAAAAGTACCGGGAATTCATGATCAATGAAACTTTCATACTTTATATTATGCACAAAACTTATTTTTTTCCTTCCAAATGCCGCCTAATGCACACGAATTGTTATAGTCAGCTCCAGACTCAGTCATCGAATATCTCATGGTCAGTCAACCTCTTCCTCCTCCTCTCTCTGCTCTATGTCTCTCCTACTCTCTCTCTCTCTCCCTCCCTCTTTGCTCTCTCTCTCTGCTCTCTCTCTCTGCTCTCTCTCTGCTCTCTCTCTCTCTCTCTCTCTCTCTCTCTCTTCCACCTCCAGCCAGACAAGACGGCAGAGCACTGTAAAGTTCGCCCGGATCATTCTCGATCTTCCTGTCCTTTTGCTTCATCGAAGTCACGAGGCTGATGTGCACTTATGAGATGTGTTCATCCCGGTGGACTCCAGAGGAGCATCGTTCACGAGGACATACGATGATCACTCTCGGAGGGAGACAGAGAGAGAAAAAGAAAGAGAAAGAGAGAGAGAGACGGCGAGAGAAAGAGGCAGAGATACAGAGAGAGAGAGAGAAGACGAGGAAAAGAGAGATTCCGACGACAAATGGACGCGAAACAGCAGCAGCTGTGAACTCCGGGTGACGACCCACAATAATTCATGATATAAAATTCATGATATAAATGTTTTCATCAAACAGTTTCTGTACTTTCAGAGAACTCTTATGCTACATAATTCAAATTACGTGAATACATACACATATATATATATATATATATATATGTATTTCTTAACATTTTCTTCTTACAGAGCTTAATAGATTGATTAGCCGCGAGTAGTTTTCCGACGTCAAACTGTTCACCGACGGAAGTGTAATTGCATTCTGGTTGGTATTCTCCATGAATGGATAGATTTCCGCTTGCATTTTGAGTGTCAC
This sequence comes from Allodiplogaster sudhausi, assembly GCA_945643635.1. Classification (NCBI taxonomy): domain Eukaryota; kingdom Metazoa; phylum Nematoda; class Chromadorea; order Rhabditida; family Diplogasteridae; genus Allodiplogaster; species Allodiplogaster sudhausi. The sequence goes on from CALZFC010000124.1 coordinate 548,240, forward strand.
AGCGTTTATAAGCAACTTAGTGTTAGGGAGATTTAGCCAGCAGGCAATTCAGGAACGAAACTAGACATTATGCGCATATCTGCCGAGCAAACCCTAATAATTCTCAGTCTTTCTATCCCTATCTTTCTCTTTCTTTTATCTTTTCTCTCTGTCTCTCTCTCTCTCCTCACAATTGCCTTTTCTTTCTCATTTCCATGCAAAATGTCTCCACTCTGGTTCCATCCTAATTGTAGCAGGTAATTGGCTTCATTTTGCCCAAGCTGTCTGGGCAAGCAAAAAAAGAAAGAGAAATATTCTAAACATACTTCCATACCACTTCTAATCATGACTCAATTCCAAAACAAGCCAGAAATCTTTGTGCGTATGTTTCTCAAGTGTCTTGTTATCAAGTAGCTTTTCATGTATATCCGAGTTGGCTGGAAAACATTAGCAACAATTACATACAGCAGCATACTCATACATTTGTACATTCATTCATTTGAGGATCAGTGATCTAATTTTTAATTGTTTTATTATTATTATTATTCTTTCTAGTTTTAGGGTTAGCAACACTCGTGATTTGGCAGCTCACTTTGATGTGGCAGTTGAAGTGAGGAGTAAACAGGTAACATTCTCTCTCTCTCTCTCTTTTTTCTCTCCTTCTATCGCTTCATCTTTTGGATTTTGAGAGAACACACAGGAATCCGATGCAAAAAAACCTGCAAGATAAATAGCCACGGACTCTTGTAATAAACAATGTTAATCAAAGTAATAAACACGGATACAATTGTGCTCTCATTTTCCAATGTTTTCTTATGCCCTTCAACACCTTGTGACGATGAGTAAGAAAATGCACAATTTATGTTATTACTGATATGTTCGCAAATATGTTCTCCTGAATGTTATGCTGACTACGCGGGAACTCGCTGGGGAAAATATGTTGTCTGCAGAAGAATTTCCTCCATCCTTCTTTCAAAGTACATTTATTTTCTCACCAACTCTGCTAGCACTGATACAGTGCAATTCCATTCGAATATTATTTGCAATGCTGAACGAGGGAAAGGAGAAAAAATTAAGACATATTATGATAAAAATTTGGAAAACATACACATGTATGTACATAACTAACTTTATAGTGATGCTAAAACATGAATATTTAGATTAACGAAAACAAAAAGCTTCAACTTGGCGATCTACCAGTCTTGCTCATTTCGCTCTTTGTTTGATTTGACCAATCGCCATGAGGGCGTTCTGGTATGTTTCTCAACGAGGCCAGCAATGCCGCCAGACTGATAAAGAGACTCGGACAGAGGTGCAGTAATTTCTTCTGTCCGAGTTTCTTTATTAATCTGTGTAGGTAAATGATTTCTCCACCATCAACTACAACAAGTACTCTCTTTTTTCGACACACTACTTTTCAGGCAAGATCACTTCACTCATCGAAGTGTGAAGTGTGATCTCCATGACTTTTCCATTTTCATCAAGAAAACAAGGAAATATATGCTTTGCTCGACAATTTCGATTTATCGATACAGCAAGAACAACTATGTAAATACATATTTCCATATGTATGTAACTAATACATGAAACAACAACGCTAAATCAACCATTTCAGGCAGGCAGAGAAAGAGCGATAGAGAGAGAAAGAGAGAGAAGAGAGAGAGAGAGGGGGAGAGAGAGAAGAGAGAGGGGGGAGAGAGAAAAGAGAGAGAGAAGAAAGAGAGAGAAGAGAGAGAGAAGAGAGAAGAGAGAGAGAGAGGGGGGAGAGAGAGGGGGGGGGAGAGAGAGAAGAGAGAAAAGAAAGAGAGAGAAGAGAGAGAGAGGGAGAGTGTTACTGAAAAGCCTGGGGCGGCGGTAGTGCAGTCAACTCGATGACATCATCGTAGCTGCTCTCCTCGTGCATCTCGACGATCTCGCGCAAGACGCGCAAAGTGATTCGGACGACGGTGCGGCGGCCGGCGCGGATGACTGGAGCCACCACCTGGAGGGTCTCCCTCATGGCAGAGTGACTGGCGACGACCTGGAAGAGAGAGAGAGAGAGAGAGAGAGAGAGAGAGAGAGAGGGAGGAGAGAGAAAGGAAAGAGAGGGATAGAGAGAGAGAGAGAGAGAGAGAGAGAGAGAGAGAGGGGGAGAGAGGGGGAGAGAGAAGAAAGAGAAGAGAGAGAGAGAGAGAGAGAGAGAAGAGAGAGAGAGAGAGAGAGGGGAGAGAAAGGAAAGAGAGAGATATATAGAGAGAGAGATAGAGAGAGAGAGAGGTGGGAGAGAGAAGAATGAAAGAGAAGAGAGAGAAAGTGAGACAGAGCGAAGGAGAGGGAGAGAGAGCGACAGAGAGAATGAGAGAGAGAGAGATAGATTTTTTTTTGAAATAGAGACTGTAAACTGCATCATATATTCCTCTAACTAGCGGAGCTATGGGGTTACCTGGTTTCAGTATCTTTGCCCATTCTCTCCCTTGGAGTCTTCGCTATGTCCTAGCATTTTAATCTTTGCATTAGGGGTGATATAAAAACGCGCAAAAGGGTTTGCCCGCGCGCGACTTCGAACCTGGGTCGTTAGAAAATCTGCGTGCACATAAAATGCACCAAAAAGCCACAAAATAATTCATATCTCGAATATGCCTGAATGAATCCTGACGATCAACCTATAATTCGATAGCTAATTTTAGGCTCTATTCGAATAAAAATATGCCCCAAAACGTGTCAGTGATAGCTAAGGTCGAAAAAGTGGCCTAAACATTCTGACCCCAAAAGTAGATCAAAAATGTCGTTGTATGAAAAAGTGTTGTATGAGAAAGTTGTTCGCCTTCTCAAAAGCTACCGAATGATTTATAACACGTTGCCATAATGCCAATTCCCGAGAAGAAACAGCCGCAGAAAGAGCCTCCCAAAAATTCGACATTTCACGGCCCCCTCAGGGCACCTTTTCCGAAACCCAGCAAAACAGGAGTAGGCTCATTTGAAAGCACTCGTAAAACTGTTCAATATTCTGAATGTCCCGTCCCGCTGCAATCTCTATTCTCCGAGTATTGATTTTTCAAAGGTTCGCTCCTAACAAAATGTGTTCGCTACATTATCGATCGCTGTCGGAAAACTATTGCCCTGAGGAGGGAGGAAACCATGTCAGATGGTGTATTTCGAGGAGGGCTTTCGAATAAAGACAAAAAATCGACATGTTTCATATAGCGTTTTCGAGATAGTGAGCAAATACAGAGCAAAAAAGGGCCAAAAAAGGGGGTCAAATTTTGGCCACGCCCACAGGAAAGACCCTCGGGCGGAATTAGCCCAATTTGTGTCCTATTAATCTTGAAGACATTCCCTATCAGCCACTATTTTTTCCAGCTTCCCATCTTCTCCGAAACAAAAGATACAAACGCTCAAAGTGGCCAACCCAGCGCAAGAGCGCGCCGAAAAGTTGCAACTTTGGCCGCTGGCGCCACCCCCAAACCCAAATTCCAAAAATCCGAAACCCATACCAAAACGTAGCCCCAATATTCATTTTCCATCCTAAAAAAACCCCACTCGAAAATCTCAACTCCCCCGCCCACCACGCCGCTCCGCGCAAACCCCGGCAATAATCGACAAGCGTTTCTAAGTATACTCTCTAACTAGCGGAGCTATGGGGGGACCTGCTTTCAGTATCTTTGCCCATTATCTCCCTTGGAGTCTCCGCTATGTCCTAGCATTTTAATCTTTGCATTGGGGGTCGAATTAAAACGCGCAAAAGGGTTTGCCCGCGCGCGACTCCGAACCTGGGTCGTTAAGAAAATCTGCGTGCGATGAAAATGCACCAAAAAGCCACAAAATAATTCATATCTCGAATATGCCTGAACGAATCCTGACGATCACCCTATCATTCGATAGCTAATTTTAGGCTCTATCTGAATAAAAATATGCCCCAAAAAGTGTCAGTGATAGCTAAGGTCGAAAAAGTGGCCTAAACCTTCTGACTCCAAAAGTAGATCAAAAATGTCGTTGTATGAAACAGTTTTGTATGAGAAAGTTGTTCGCCTTCTCAAAAGCTACCGAGTGATATATAACACGTTGCCATAATGCCAATTCCCGAGAAGAAACAGCCGCGGAAAGAGCCTCCCAAAAATTCGACATTTCACGGCCCCCTCAGGGCACCTTTTCCGAAACCCAGCAAAACATGAGTAGGCTCATTTGAAAGCCCTCGTAAAACTGTTCAATATTCTGAATGTCCCGTCCCGCTGTAATCTCTATTCTCCGAGTATTGATTTTTCAAAGGTTCGCTCCTAACAAAATGTGTTCGCTACATTATCGATCGCTGCCGGAAAACTATTGCCCTGAGGGGGGAGGAAAGCATGTCAGATGGTGTATTTCGAGGAGTTCTTTCGAATAAGGACAAAAAATCGACATGTTTCATATAGCGTTTTCGAGATAGTGAGCAAATACAGAGCAAAAAAGGGCCAAAAAAACGGGGTAAAATTTTGGCCACGCCCACAGGAAAGACCCTCAGGCGGAATTCGCCCATTTTGTGTCCTATTAATCTTGAAGACATGCTCTATCAACTATTATTTTTTCCAGCTTCCCATCTTCTCAGAAACAAAAGATGCAAACGCTCAAAGTGGCCAACCCAGCGCAACCTCGCGCGGAAAAGTTCCAATTTTGACCGCCGGCGCCGACCCCAAAGCCAAATCCTAAAAATCCCAAACCCATACCATATCGTAGCCCCAATATTCATTTTCCATCCTAAAAAAAACCCCACTCGAAAATCTCACTCCCACCGCCCACCACGCCGCTCCGCGCAACCCCGGCCCATAATCATCAAGCAATGCTAAGTAGGTTCTCTAACTAGCGGAGCTATGGGGGGACCTGGTTTCAGTATCTTAGCCCATTATCTAACTTGGAGTCTCCGTTATGTCCTAGCATTCAGAACTTTGCATTGGGGGTCACACAAAAACGCGCAAAAGAGTTTGCTCGCGCGCGGATTCGAACCTGGGTCGGTAGAAAATCTGCGTGCGATGAAAATGATATAAAAAGCCACAAAATAATTCATATCTCGAATATGCCTGAAGGAATACAGACGATCAACCTATCATTCGATAGCTAAGTTTTGGCTCTATTTGAATAAAAATATGCCCCAAAAAGTGTCAGTGATAGCTAAGGTCGAAAAAGTGGCCTAAACATTCTGACCCCAAAAGTAGATCAAAAACGTCATTGTATGAAAAAGTTTTGTATGAGACATTTGTTCGCCTTCTCGAGAGCTACAGAATCATGTATAACATGTTGCCATAACGTCAATACCCGAGTAGAAACAGCCGCGGAAATGACCTCCCAAAATTTCGAGATTTCACGGCCCCCTCAGGGTACTTTTCCCGGAACGCCAGCCAAACGGGGGTAGGCTCATTTCAAAGCTCTCGTAAAACTGTATAATATTCTAAATGTCCCGTCCCGCTCCGATCACAAATCTCCGAGTATTGATTTTCCAAAGGTTCGCTCCTAACAAAATGGGTCCGCCAGTTTTTGCCTCGTATCTATTGATCTAGGCAACTTCAGGACCTAGGCAATATATCAGTCGATGCGCCGTCAAAAACTACATGATATATGTCGAAACAAAGAAAATCGCGGGTACAGATTTTGAAAAAGTGAGAAAAAACAGAGCAAAAAAGGGCCAAAAAACGGTGTAAAAGTTTGGCCACGCCCACTTCCTATACCCTCGGGCGGAATTCGCCCAATTTGTGTCCTATTAATCTTGAAGACATTCCCTATCAGCCACTATTTTTTCCAGCTTCCCATCTTCTCCGAAACAAAAGATACAAAAGCTCAAAGTGGCCAACCCAGCGTAAGCGCGCGCCGAAAAGTTGCAACTTTGACCGCTGGCGCCACTCCCAAACACAAAACCCAAAAATCCCACACCAATACCAAAACGTAGCCCAAATATTCATTTTCCATCCTCAAAAAACCGCACTCGAAAATCTCAACTCCCCCGCCCACCACGCCGCTCCGCGCAACCCCCGGCAATAATCATCAAGCAATGCTAAGTATACACTCTAACTAGCGGAGCTATGGGGGGACCTGCTTTCAGTATCTTTGCCCATTATCTCTCTTGGAGATATCTCTATGTTCTAGCATAGAGATATTTGCATTGGGTGTCATATAAAAGCGCGCAAAAGGGTTTGCCCGCGCGCGATTCCGAACCTGGGTCAGTAAAATATCTGCGTGCGATCAAAATGTACCAAAAAGCTACAAAATAATTCATATCTCGAATATGCCTGGATCAAATCCAATGATCTACCTACCATTCGATAGCTAATTTTAGGCTCTATCTGAATAAAAATATGCCCCAAAACGTCTCAGTGATAGCTATGGTCGAAAAAGTGGCCTAAACATTCTCGGACCAAAAGTAGATCAAAAACGTCAATAAATGAAAACCTTTTGTATGAGACATTTGTTCGCCTTCTCGAGAGCTACAGAATGATATATAACATGTAGCCATAAAACCAATCCCCGAGAAAAAAACAGCCGCGGAAATGGCCACCCAAAATTTCGAGATTTCACGGCCCCCTCAGGGTACTTTCCCGGAACGCCAGCCAAACGGGAGTAGGCTCATTTCAAAGCTCTCGTAAAACTGAACAATAATCTGAAGGTCCCATTCCGCTTCGATCCCAAACCTTCGAGTATTGATTTTTCAAAGGTTCGCTCCTAACAAAATGGGTCCGCCTGTTTTTGCCCTGTATCTATCGATCTAGACAACTTCAGGAGATGGGCAATAGATCAGTCGATGCGCCGTCCAAAACTACATGATATAAGTCTTAAACTCAAAAATTCACAAGCGGGATTTTGAGAAAGTGAGAAAAAACATAGTAAAAAAGGGCCAAAAAAGGGGGTAAAAATTTGGCCACGCCCCCTGGGCACCCCTGAGGCAGGAATCACAAGCCGACCAGGAATCTTAATAATTAAGACATGGGCTATCGACTCATATTTTTTTCATTCCCCAATTCCTCTCCTTTCAAAAGATACAAAAGCTCAAAGTTGCCAACCCAGCGCAAGCGCGCGCCAAAAAGTTGCAACTTTGGCCGCCGGCGCCGACCCCAAAACCAAAACCCAAAAATCCCAAACCAATACAAAACGTAGCCCCAACATTCATTTTCCATCCTAAAAAAACCCCACTCGAAAATCTCAACCCCGCCGCCCACTACGCCACTCCGCGCAAACCCAGTAAATAATCGACAAGCGTTTCTAAGTATACACTCTAACTAGCGGAGCTATGGGGGGACCTGGTTTCAGTATCTTTGCCCATTATCTCCCTTGGAGTGCGCGCTATGTCCTAGCATTTTAATATTTGCATTGGGGGTCACACAAAAACGCGCAAAAGAGTTTGCTCGCGCGCGGATTCGAACCTGGGTCGGTAGAAAATCTGCGTGCGATGAAAATGATATAAAAAGCCACAAAATAATTCATATCTCGAATATGCCTGAACGAATACAGACGATCAACCTACCATTCGATAGCTAATTTTAGGCTCTATTTGAATAAAAATATGCCCCAAAAAGTGTCAGTGATAGCTAAGGTCGAAAAAGTGGCCTGAACCTTCTGACCCCAAAAGTAGATCAAAAATGTCATTATATAAAAACGTTTTGTATGAGACATTTGTTCACCATCTCGAGAGCTACAGAATGATATATAACACGTAGGCATAATACCAATCCCCGACAAAACACAGCCGCGGAAATGGCCTTCCAGAAATTCCATAATTCACGGCCCCCTCAGGGTACTTTCCCGGAATCCCAGCCAAAAGGGAGTAGGCTCATTTGAAAGTGCTCGTTATACTGAACAATAATCTGAATGTCCCATCCAGCTCCAATCCCTAATCTCCGAGTATTGATTTTTCAAAGGTTCGCTCCTAACAAAATGTGTTCGCTACATTATCGATCGCTGTCGGTAAATTATTGCCCTGAGGGATGAGGAAACCATGTCAGATGGTGTATTTCGAGGAGTTCTTTCGAATAAAGACAAAAAATTGACATGTTTCATAAAGCGTTTTCGAGATAGTGAGTAAATTACCCAGTAAATTATGGACAAGCGTTGTTAAGTAGACTCTCTAACTAGCGGAGCTATGGGGGGACCTGCTTTCAGTATCTTTGCCCATTATCTCCCTTGGAGTCTCCGCTATGTCCTAGCATTGAATTTGTTTAGTTTTAGCTCATATAAAAGCGCGCAAAAGGGTTTGCCCGCGCGCGACTCCGAACCTGGGTAGTTAGAATATCTGCGTGCGATGAAAATGCACCAAAAAGCCACAAAATAATTCATATCTCGAATATGCCTTAATTAAATGAGAAGTATTACCCACCATTCGATAGCTAATTTTTGGCTCTATCTGAATAAAAATATGCCCCAAAAAGTGTCAGTGATAGCTATGGTCGAAAAAGTGGCCTAAACATTTTCGGACCAAAAGTAGATCAAAAATGCCAAAATATGAAAACGTTTTGTATGAGATATTTGTTCGCCTTGTCGAGAGCTACAGAATGATAAATAACGTGTAGGCATAATACCAATCCCCGAGAAAAAACAGCCGCGTAAATGGCCTCCCAAAATTTTGAGATTTCACGGCCCCCTCAAGGTGCTTTCCCGGAATCCCAGCCAAACGTGGTTAGGCTTATTTGAAAGCCCTCGTAAAACTGTACAATAATCTGAATGTCCCATCCTGCTCCAATCCCAAATATCCGAGTATTGATTTTCCAAATGTTCGCTCCTAACAAAATGGGTCCGACAGTTTTTTCCCCCGATCGATATGACCCAATGTATTTAGCCCCACAATCTATATGTCATTAGACGCGACTTGAAAAACTACATCATATATGTCGAAAACAGAAAATGCGCCTTTTGAAAATTTGAGTTAGTGAGAAAAAACCTAGTAAAAAAGGGCCAAAAAGGGGGTCAAAATTTGGCCACGCCCCCTGGCCACCCCTGAGGCACTATTACCAAACCAACCAGGAATCTTAATAATTAAGAGATGGGCTATCGACACATATTTTTTTCATTCCTCAATTCCTCTCCGTTCAAAAGATACAATCGCTCAAAGTGGCCAACCCAGCTCACCCTCGCGCCAAAAAGTCGAAACTTTGGCCGCCGGCGCCGACCGAAAAACGAAATCCCAAAAATCCGAAACCTATACCATATCGTAGCCCCAATATTCATTTACCATCCTAAAAAAAACCCCACTCGAAAATCTCAACTCCCCCGCCCACCACGCCGCTCCGCGCAAACCCAGTAAATTATGGACAAGCGTTGTTAAGTAGACTCTCTAACTAGCGGAGCTATGGGGGGACCTGGTTTCAGTATCTTTGCCCATTCTCTCCCTTGGAGTCTCCGCTATGTCCTAGCATTGGTTTTGTTTAATTAGGGTTCACACAAAAGAGCGCAAAACGGTTTGCCCGCGAGCGACTCCGAACCTGGGTCGTTAGAAAATCTGAGTGCGACGAAAATGCACCAAAAAGCCACAAAATAATTCATATCTCGAATATGCCTGGATTAAATGAGAAGTATTACCCACCATTCGATAGCTAATTTTTGGCTCTATCTGAATAAAAATATGCCCCAAAAAGTGTCAGTGATAGCTATGGTCGAAAAAGTGGCCTAAACATTCTCGGACCAAAAGTAGATCAAAAATGCCAAAATATGAAAACGTTTTGTATGAAACATTTGTTCGCCTTGTTGAGAGCTACAGAATGATATATACCATGTAACCATAATTCCAATTTCTGAGAAAAAACAGCCGCGGAAATGGCCACCCAAAAATTCGACATTTCACGGCCCCATCAGAGTACTTTCCCGGAAACCCAGCCAAACGTGAGTAGGCTCATATCAAAGCTCTCGTAAAACTGAACAATAATCTGAAGGTCCCATTCCGCTCCGCTCCCAAATCTCCGAGTATTGAATTTTCAAAAGTTCGTTCCTAACAAAATGGGTCCGCCTGTTTTTGCCCCTGATCGATATGACCCAATGTCTTTTTTTCCACATTGTATATATCAAAACATGCGCCGTGAAAAACTACATCATATATGTCGAAAGCAAAAAATGCGCCTTTTGAAAATTTGAGTTAGTGAGAAAAAACATAGTAAAAAAGGGCCAAAAAAGGGGGTCAAAATTTGGCCACGCCCCCTGGCCACCCCTGAGGCACTCTCAACAAACCAACCAGGAATCTTAATAATTAAGACATGGGCTATCGACTCATATTTTTTCCATTCACCAACTCCGCTCCGTTCAAATGCTGCAAACGCTCAAAGTGGCCAACCCGGCGCAAGCTCGCGCCAAAAAGGTTCAACTTTGGCCGCCGGCGCCGACCCCAAACCCAAATCCCAAAAATCCCAAACCAATACCAAAACGTAGCCCCAATATTCATTTACCATCCTAAAAAAACCCCACTCGAAAATCTCAACCCCGCCGGCCACTACGCCGCTCCGCGCAAACCCAGTCAATAATGGACAAGCGTTTCTAAGTACATACTCTAACTAGCGGAGCTATGGGGGGACCTGGTTTCAGTATCTTTGCCCATTATCTCCCTTGGAGTGTGGGCTATGTCCTAGCATTGGTTTTGTTTAATTAGGGTTCACACAAAAGAGCGCAAAACGGTTTGCCCGCGAGCGACTCCGAACCTGGGTCGTTAGAAAATCTGCGTGCGACGAAAATGCACCAAAAAGCCACAAAATAATTCATATCTCGAATATGCATGTATCAAATCCCATGATCTACCTATCATTCGATAGCTAATTTTAGGCTCTATCTGAATAAAAATATGCCCCAAAAAGTGTCAGTGATAGCTATGGTCGAAAATGTGGCCTAAACATTCTCGGACCAAAAGTAGATCAAAAAAGTCAAAATATGAAAACGTTTTGTATGAGAAAGTTATTCGCCTTCTCGCGAGCTACAGAATGATATATAACATGTTGCCATAACAAGAACTCCTGAGAAAAAACAGCCGCGGAAATACCCTCCCAAAATTTCGACATTTCACGGCCCCCTTAGGGTACTTTCCCGGAATCCCAGCCAAACGGGAGTAGGCTCATTTCAAAGCTCTCCAAAAACTAAATAATATTCTGAATGTCAAGTCCCGCTCCGATCCTAAATCTTCGAGTATTGATTTTTCAAAGGTTCGCTCCTAACAAAATGGGTCCGACTGTTTTTGCCCCCGATCGATATGACCCAATGTCTTTTATTCCACATTGTATATATCAAAACATGCGCCTTGAAAAACTACATCATATATGTCGAAAGCAGAAAATGCGCCTTTTGAAAATTCATGTTAGTGAGCAAAAACAGAGCAAAAAAGGGCCAAAAAAGGGGGACAAATTTTGGCCAAAAAATTGGGTTCGATATTGGCGCCGGCGCGGGCGCCCAAACTTTGGTCCGAGGAGACTTCGATTAGGGCACATTGGCGACTTTGAGGGGTTGTATCTTCTTTTAGGGTAGAGATATGAGGATGAAAAAAATACTGTTAGATAGATCGTCCAAAAATGAATATGATTCCTGGAGTTGAGATCATTTCGAGTTTTGGTAGATCAGTGGCAGCGCGGCGCGTTTTGACCCCATTTTTTGGCCGTTTTTCGGCATGTAGTTTGAACTTTTCTCCTAGATCCCTCCATTCCGCTTTTGATCTAACTGAATCCGATTTTAGAGTTTTTGACGGCGCATCTTTTGATACCATAATTATCAACTTTTGGACACTGTGTGTATGAGATATTATCGATTGAAGGGTCAAATTTTTTTGTTAGGAGCGAACCTTCTAAAATTCATATCTTTATGAATAGGGAAGGTAAAGGGATGAGAGTTTCAGAATCATGCAGAGTTTCAAGAGAGCTTCAAAATGAGTATACTTGCGTTTGTCTAGCTTTTCATTAAAGTGCCCTGCCAGGGCCGTGAAATGGCAAATTTTTGGAAGGCATTTTGGGCCTCCGTTTCTTCGCGATAGTTAAAGGTGTTGCCACATATTATATATCATTCTGTAGCTCTCGAGAAGGCGAACAACTTTCTCATACAAAATGTTTTCATATTTCGATGTTTTTGATCTACTATTGGGGTCAGAAGGTTCAGGCCATTATTTCGGCCTTAGCTATCACTGACACTTTTTGGCGCATATTTTTTTTATTGTAGAGCCTAAAATTAGCTATCGAATGATAGGTAGTTCATGGGATTTGATCCAGGCATATTCGAGATATGAATTATTTTGTGGCTTTTTGGGCTATTTTCAGTGCACATCGAAAGTCATGGGTCGCAGGTTCGAATCCGCGGGCGCGCAAACTCTTTTGCGCGCTTTTGTATGACTCCTGAGTATGATAAAAGAGTGATATCATATAGTAAAGACTCCAAGCTTTCTAATGAGCTTAAATTCAAAGGCCCGGATAGTCCAGTAGCGCAGCTAGAACAGACTTTTGACCCTTTAGAGCCAAATTTTAACCCTTAGAGCCAACTTAGAACCCTTGAATAAGTTTTTTTTATCGGGAAATGGCCTCCGGGGCGATAGCCCCGGTGGCCATTGACCGGGCCAAAGGCCCGTAGCGTGACAAAGTCACGCTAGTCTAGAGTTATCTAAAAGTCGACTGTAATTTATTGACGGGTATAGCGCCGAGAGGTATTACGTTCGGTGGGAGTGAGATACGCAGACCTATTTAACATGCAAATTCAGACAACTGGCAAGTTAAAGGAGGTATCCGGGGAATAATTAACCTATATTTTGTTCTATGTGGATAAGTTCATCTTGGCGTAAAACATACATCCAGAAAGTTTGAGCGATTTTCTTCCATTACATTCTGAGCAATAGTAACGCGAAAACTGGCGGGTAGAGAATTAGCTACGGTAGGTCATGGCCGCCCTCCTATTTCGCATGCTCTCTCGACCGAGCGACAGGCAACTTTATGAGCGCGCGCATTCAAAGTTGTTCTCTAGCGCTACTGTATAATTATTCGCCGGATACTTCCTTTAAGGATTTTGAATTTTTTGCACACCTCGGCCACACTAATTTATTACACTACACTCGCACTCCATAACGACTTTGGGTACCCCGCCGTGCGCCAATGCTAATCGGGGTGCAATTTCGGCTTGTTTTCCTCCCAATCTGTAATAAGAAGAGAAAGAGTGAGGACCAAAGAAATGCATGCTCTCCCACAGTGTCTCTTCTTCGCCTCATGTTGCTGCCTGAAAAGTAGAAGTCACAAAATAACATCAGGCTATGTAACTCCTAGGGAACGGGCAGAAAATTTTTACAATTGCAAAAGAAAAGCACGTAGCTCATGAAGCACAACACAAGTGTTGTTCTTGAAGATCATAGATTAGTTTTGATGGGGCAATTAACAAAATGGTATACATTTATGGCAGACCGAAAACACGCGACCGATTTCCACGTGGAAGCTGAAAACCTCGTGATAGGCAAGCACAAAGAGATTACAGGAAAAGCCTTTTAAAAGGTGTTGATGCTAATGCGTTCGGTGCGTTTGAACCGCTTATCAACAGTCAGTCTTCTCTTGTAATCGTGAAATACGTCCGTCAGCTAACACCTATTACCCTAGTTCTTTCTTTCGCTTCCCTCTCTCTCCCTCTTCTCTCTCTCTCTCCCTCTTCTCTCTCTCTCTCGCTCTTTCGCTCTCTCTCTCTCTCTGCCATCAATCTCCTTCTCTCTGTCCTTCTCTCTCTGTCCTTCTCTCTCTCCTCTCTCTTTCACTTTCTCTTTCTCTTTCTCTCCTTCTCGCTTTCTCTTTTCTCTCTTTCTCTGTCTTCAATCTCCTTTCTCTCTCCGTCTCTCTCTCTCCTCTTTCTCTCTCTCCCTCTCTCTCTCTCTCTCTCTCTCTCTTCCTCGTGTCCTTGCTCAATTATTTTCCATTTAGTGTGAACATCCTCTATCCCCATTCCAGCTATCATCTACTCTCATTGTTCACTTTTGTATTCATTGTGTTACCTCATTTTTCTCCCGACCGGCTTTCCATTTTTGCCTAAAACACTTTCACGGCTCCCTCTCACTATCAATATCTCTCTCTCTCACTCTCTCTCTCTCTATTTCTCTCAGGCTGTGTCTCCTTCCCTCTTCACTGAACTCCCTCTCTCCAATAGAGAGCGTCATTGTTATTTCCACCGAAAATCGCGCCGTTCTCCTTCTCCTACCGGTGAAAGAGAGGGAGAGAGAGAGAGTGAGAGAGGGAGAGAGGGAGAGGGAAAGAGTGAGATAGAGAAAAAAATGAGGACGAGAGAATGAGAGCAAAAGAGGGAGAGAGAGAAAAGAGAGAGAGAGAGAGAGAAAGAGAGAGAGAGCGAGGGAGTGAAAATGAGAGAGAGAAAACGATGATGATAAAATGAGAGGAAACAAAGGAGACAGAGAGAGAAAAGAGAGAGAGAGAGAGAAAGAGAGAGAGCGAGGGAGTGAAAATGAGAGAGAGAAAGAAAACGATGATGATAAAATGAGAGGAAACGAAGGAGATAGAGAGAAAAAAGAGAGAGAGAGAGAGAGAGAGAGAGAGAGAGAGCGAGGGAGTGAAAATGAGGGGGAGAAGGAAAATGAGTTGGTGTGAATAATAGAAAATGAGGGAGAGAGAAAACTGTTCATTCCGTTCGGCACCGATAAACTTGCCCTTCTTCTCCCCGCGGCGGCTGCGCTCGTCATTCAGTTATCACTGCTTCCATACTACATATATTTACTTTCTATTTGAGATCCTCTCTCTCTCCCTCTCTCTCTTTTTCTCTCTCCCTCTCTCTTTCTCTCTCTCTCTCAAATATCAAAATGTATGTAAGTTCCTCCGATCAGTCTCACTTTCTTTTGTGAAACGGTAAGTAAAAAGAAACGGATGAAGACGAAAAAACCAGCGCTCTTACTTTCGCTTATACTTCTCCTTAATTGACATCTGGTTTGCTTATTGTTTGTCCATTATCCGAATATGTAATTGTTGAATGAATTATTTCGGAGATCTTTTTGTTCTCTTATATTAGCATGCATGACGTTTCCCGTTATGCACTTGTTACTTTGACGCATAATCGCACAATATTGCAACTATGCTCGCTCTCTCTGTCTCTCTCTCCCTCTTTCTTTCTCTCTCACTGTCTGTCTCTCTCTCTCTCTCGATTGCATTCTCTCTGTTTCTCTTTCAATTTCACTCTCTCTCTCTTACTTTTTCTAACTGTTTGCTTATATGTATATACATACGTATGTGCACCTCTAGCCTTTTCACGTTTCTCTCGCCTACTCTCCTCTGTCAACTTGTCATCATTTTACTTTACTTACTGGTGCCCAGGTGAATTAACACTTCGCAACATGAATGCCATGATTTTGAGACAAGCAGATGGAACAAAGAGTCAGAGAGAAATAGAGAGAGAAGCAAAATAGAGAAAAGAGAGAGATCTATAAGGAGATAGTAAGATAAAGGGATAGATAGATAAATAGATAGGCGGAGGAAAAGAGGAAGTTAAAAATCGAGACAGAGAGAGAGAGAGAGCGAGAGAGAAAGGGATAGGAAGAGCGTATCCAGCAGAGAAATTGAGAGGAAATCACCAATTTGAAATACCGGGTATGCAAATGAAGCTACTGACTGATTGAGGTCGATGTGGCTCCAATGTCTCTTGTCATTCTATCTCTGGCTCAACGTTTTTTTTTTCCTCTTTCTTCCCTTCTGTACCTTTATCTCTCTGTCTCTATCTCTCTTTCTCTATCTCTCTCTCTCTCTCTCTCTCTCTCTTTCTCTTTCTCTCTTTCTCTATCTCTATCTCTATTGTATTCGACGTCGCTCACTCACTGCTTGCCAGACGGAAAGATGGAATTCAAGGTAAGGCAAAATAATTGAAACAACAGATCGGTGTACAATGCGGTGCGATAATATAGAGAGAGAGGAAGAGAAAGAAAGTGAGATAAAGAAAGAGAGAAGAGAGAATGAGAGATAGGAAGATGGAGAGAGACAGGGAGAGAGAGAACTAGAGAGAGCGACTGATGGAGAGAGATACAGAGAGTGAGAGAGACAGAGTGAGAGAGAGAGGGAATAGTAACCGGTAGTTTTCGAATGCACTTATTCTAGCAATGAGCAGCGCTAGACTGGCTTTTCGAAGTATTCCTTTTCACCGTTCTCTTGACGACTTCTCCCATTGAAAAGCGACCTTGACCTGACCAGTAATTATCATTTCTTATCAAAGTGCATTCGATTGTTGAAGTGACAGCTTACAGTGACATTTTTTATTTCCGATAATTATAATATTAATATTTTATAAAGAACTTGGCGGGTGATGCTAGTTCAATGGCGCTTTTCATTGTCATCTAATAGCACTTACTGCTCGATAAACATGTTTTTTTTTAAATATGAAGTCTGCGTATCGAACTACGGTATGCAAATGAAGTAATTGGATGATAGATGTCGGCGTAGTTCTTCTGTCTCAGTTCCGCGGTGCTGCCATTCTTTCTCTGGTTCAATCTTTCTTTCTCTTGTCGCCTCTCTCTCCCTCTATATCTCTCACAATCCAGACGGGAAGTATGAATCAAAATTAAAAAAATAAATAATTGAAATGATGGATCTGTCAGGAGCCGTTGCATGTAGGTACATACAATGCGGTGCGAGAATAGGGGTAGAGAGAGATGGAGAGAGAGAGAAAGGAAGAGAAAGATAAAGAGAGAGAGAAATAGAATGAGAGAGAAAGAGAAGGAAAGGGAGAATGAGAGCGAGAGAGAGAGAGAGATAGAGAGAGAGAATAGAAGAGAATTGAAACCGGTAGTTTTCGAATGCACTGTTTGCGAGTATTTCGAAGTATTCTTTTTCATTGTTCTCTTGACGGTTGCTCCCATTGAAAAGTGGCTTTGACCTGGTCAGCAATTAATTATCTTCCTAATCAAAGTACATGCGCTTGTTGAGAGCAGTCTGCTCTTGCTTACAGTAACATTTTTACATTTACATCCGGTAATAATAATATGTGGTAATAACAATAATATTACTACTTTATGAACAATGTGGCGGATATGTTTTCATTACATTCTATTACATAGCAATTTTCCCACATAATTCATCTGCACCTATAGCGAGAATTACATTAAAATATCTATTTCGGGAATTCGCCTAATTGAAAAGTAAATTAATTTACTGTTGATTTCGTCTTTTTTTTCTTCTTCTTTTCTTTGTTGATTGAAGTTACCGAATTTTCTCTATTAGTACAGCTCCCTCCATTAAACCCCCCCCCCCCTCTAGTAGTGCCCTGGGGCTATTGATAAATAGTACCCATGGGGTACCAATAGAGAAAATACATACGGTATGTTGAACAAATTTTTCAAACAATAATATTTTTTAAATAAAATAAGATGTAAAATAAACACTTTTCGACAGTTGCAGGCTATGACTACGGGCAGTGGCCATCGCGGCAGCCAAAGTCGAAGTAGCGACGGCGGTAGCAGCAGCGGCGCCACAGATGACGTCTTTGTCGAAGTGGCCACAGTGAAGAGCGCGACGCTCCGTGCAGAAGACGCGAGTCGCAAAAGTGGCTCCTCGATCAGGGAGGACGGCGGCAGCGGAGGAGGAGGCGAAGAGCGCAACAATCCTCACGGGCAACTTGGATGGCAAGTCTGAAATGTCTTTTTATTTTTTTATACGGATGCACATACATAGTTACTATTATTGTAATAGCATAGGACACATTTTAGATTTAAACATAAAAATTATTAAAATCGGTTGGTTTTTTTTTTGGCTAAACTATGGAATTTTGGCCTTGAAAAGATCGATTGAAGAGAATTAAAACGTGTTTCTCCTTATTCCAAATTTTCTGGTTTGTAGCATCCACTGTTGTTTGCGATGCTTTTTGAAGCAAGTTTCCATTCATTTTTGAGGAGAAGTTATTAACTGTATGCTCCTTGTTATTTAGTATAAAAGCAAATTAACATAAACAAATGGCGGGAACTTTTAAATTTTTTTTGAATATTTGAAATTTCACGGGTCTCATCATCGTCGGCGATCTCGCGGGTGGCGGCATTGTAGCGCTGCCAATGGCGATTGTGCAGACGGGTAGATCATTTCTTGTTTCAAACATTTACATGTTTTTAAGATTCCCGCCTTTTTTGTACATTTAAACTTCAAGCTCTCTATCGTTCGTACATCATGTTCGCAGTTTCGATCTATCGTCTTTTTGTACAACTTTCAAATCCCTATAGGCATGCGAAAACAAAGAGCGAGCAAGATTTATGCCACAAACTAAACATAACAGGAGGCCGCCCCGATAAAAACCCACGGGGCCTCGAGATGTGTGTAGAAAGACACCGAGATATTGTAGCTTTTCGCCTACTTGTACTGTACTTATGATGCTCTCAAATATGTAATTATATTTTAAATAGTATTATTATTATTTAACTATTAATAAATTAAGCAAAAATTCTATTAAACATTAATCTATGAATTAATTTTTTAAGTAATTAAACCCTCACAAGCATGATCGTCGGGATGATCAGCCTGGTCGCGATAACTGTGCTCTCCACGTTCACGGCGTATTTGATCGGGCGGACATGGAGCCTGCTGAGGGAGGCGTGGCCAGAGGAGTACAAGGAGCTGCACACGAGGAAGCCGTACGCAGAGATTGGCATGAGAGCAGCAGGCAGCCGGATGAAGTTGGGAGAGAGAAAAGAGAGAGAGAGAGACAGAGAGAGGCAGAGAGATAAAGAGACCGAAAGAGAAAGTGGGGGAGGCAGAGGGTGGAGGAGAGATAGAGACAGAATTGGATAAAACCCAAAGTAAAGGGAATAGGTGATTGTGAAACATAAAAATTTATCGTTTGTGAGATCAGCACAGGGATGCTACTGGCCGAACATCAACTTCGTTGCGGGATATGTGAGGGGGAGAGAGTGAGGTCAGAGAAGATTATCTCCAAAGCGAATGGAAGGACGACCGGGCCTACGTCGATGGACTGCCTCGTAGGCGATCCAGTAGGTGGAGATGTAGACCCACCCATTCAGTTCCATTTGGTCCATCTTGTTTGCCCAATCCATCTTCCACTTGAATTCCATCTTGAGCTTTCTTTGATTCCTGCCCAACATCTCAGGTCCACATTCCTTATTCTATCATGAATGGTCACACCAAGCATCGCACGCTCCATTCTTCTTTGCGCTCTTTCTAACCTCTCGCGCCCACTTCTATCGAGGGTCCAACAATCTGATCCATACAAAACAACCAGGGGGATGGTAACGTAGGCTTCAAACACTTTTCGACTCATCTTCAGCCGAATCTTCGAATTTGTCAATATGTTAGACATTCTTGTAAAAGCAAGCCAACCCTTCGGAATGCGCAGAGTTAACTCCGAACTGTCGATCTAGCGGCATCGAGATCTGCACTCCGAGATAGACAAAGCTGTCGACGAAGTGATAGACTTCTTGGCCAGCCCGAAGGGTCCGATTGATTGTCTTACACGATCTTGGAGTGTTTGATACTCAAACTGATCTCACCTCAGCTTGTTCGTCTCGTAGTATTGTAAGCATATTAGAATGTTGTGAACGAGACCGTATAATGAGCAAGATATCGTCGGCGTTCTCATGCATAGCTAGATGACCACCCGCTATGCGGATACTCCTCCCTTCCCAATCCAATACGGTTCAGACAGCCTCTGAGAACAGCGGTGAAGAGGCGAGGAGACAATGAGTGTCAGCTTGTCTTACGCCGCGCTGAACGTTGATCGAAACTTTGTTATCATTCACACTGACCAGTGTGGAGGAGGATTGGTACAGCCTCGGTAAGATCCTGATAAGCGTGGTATGGACACCTTGCTCGGCAAGCACATTCCATACAGCCTGCCATTCTACACAGTAGAAAGAGAGCCTTACATAGAGTAAACGCAAAATGAAGAGAATTATGCAGAAAGAAAGAGAGAAAAAGAGAGAGAGAGAGAGAGAGAGAGAGAGAGAGAGAGAGAAAGAAAGAAAGAGAGTGTAGGCGATGAGAAGCAGGCTTTCTAAAAGGATTGCTTTCTTGTATTATTTTTCAGAACATTTGTCTCGTTGAACATCAACCTCACTCAGTTCGGCATCTCTGTCGTCTACTTTCTTTTGTCGTCGAAGAACATTCAGAACATTGTCAAGGTTTGTTCCTCTATTTATTAAAATAATAAATTAACAAATTCTCAAAATTGATTACGACATTTGATTGATTATCTCTTCTTCTTTTTTTTATAGTATGACTAGCCCGGTGGTTCTACTGTGCCGAAAGGACATAAGAACAAGTCATTGTCTAGTTAAAACGATTCTGCCTGCAATTCGTTCTGAATAATAAGTTTCTGCATGAAATGGGATAGATATTGACGCAATAATTGACTCATTCATTCTTCCCTCCTTTTCCACAGGCCTTTTTCGACGCGGACATCCCGTACTGCATCATCATCTTTGCTCTCGCCATCTTCATGCTGCCGATCACGTTTCTCAAGTCGCCCAACGACTTTTGGTTCGGCCTCTCTCTATTGTCAATGACAATTATTAGTATCTTTTTTTCTTTGCGTATGATTATCTTTTGGTTCGATTTTTATCAATGGCAAGTGTTAGTTTTTTTAAAAAATATTTTATTATTTTGGCTCCCTTTCTATGTATTAATAATTCATTCATAACCTCGGACCTCGGGCTGAGGATATCGAAAAAAAATTAATTAATTTAACTCGATTAATTAATTAAAAGTATATTTAATGAGGTTAGCGATCGCGATGATCACGACGACCATTGCTGTTGTGCTCGTGATCACGGGATTAATGTACACGAATTGTGATTGATTACTCTTCTGAGCGTTGCCCGGTAGTTCTTGTACGCCGACCTGCCATATTAATAAGTCATTGTTTAGATAAAACGTTGTGTAGATGTATGCGTTGTCAATAAATATATTTTGACGCAATATTCAATCGTAATAAATTAATTATATTAATTATGAGGTGGGCGATCGTGATCGCGATGATCACGACGACCATTGCCGTTGTGCTCGTGATCACGGGCGCCATGCTCGACTATGACGCGTGCGAGGTTCGTGTTCATTAAAGGAGGGCGATCATCGAAAAATATTTAATGCAGGTTCGAATTGCCGCGTCTGCCCTGCGATTACTCACACTCTCATTCTCGCGTGTGCTATTTCGCAGGTCGCACAAACTCGCTGCGTGAAAATAGCACGCGCGAGAAAGAGAGTGCAAAGGGCCGCGGCAGCAATTTGAAAAATCACATAATTTTTCGGTGATCGCCCTCCATTAATGGAGCCAGAAAAAACTCACGTTTGAATTCGCGGCCCTTTTCCTGACATAATTTGCGGGAATTCAAAAAAATGATACCGTAACCCAGGAGAGCCACTCGATGCCGCCGTTCCGCGTGGGAAACTTCCTGCTCGGTCTCGGCACGCTGCTCTTCTCGTACGGTGGCCACGCCGCCTTCCCGACCATTCAGCATGACATGAGAAGGCCGGAGGACTTTACCAAGAGCGATGTTGACATGAGAAGGCCGGAGGACTTTACCAAGAGCGACCTTTGGATGTTAGCCGATTTTCCCAACTCCAATACCAGCCAGTTCGCGCGCGCGAACACCAGCCAGTTCGCGCGCGCGAACCGGCAAGATAGCTCGGCCGTTTCGCAGCCTAGCTATCTTTCCGATTTCTTTAATTAGTTTTTACGACACATAATTTTTATTGTGTTTACTCGGGAGTGAGCGATAAATATAGGTTTGCTAATTAGATATATGCAAATACCGTATTTTCTCTATTAGTGCCCCTCCCTCTATTAGAACCCCCCCCCCCTCTAATAGTGCCCCCCTCTCGCAAGGGTATTGAAAAATAGTACCCCTCCCTCTAATAGAACCCCCCCTCCAATAGTGCCCCCCCCTAAATGTGTAATAAAGTACCTGGAATCATTGCTTGAGGTATGGGATGCTCTTCAAAATGAATTGATTGCAAATCCATTCAAAATTTGCGGTAAAACTGATATTCCAGTGATGATTCCATTGAAGTAGAACTATAATTCTCCCTTTTTTGGTTAATAAAATGTTGTTATCAAAGTTTTAGTCAATCACATTGAAAAATAGTACCCCTCCCTCTAATAGAACCCAACCTCTAATAGTGCCCCCCTCTCACAGGGGTATTGAAAAATAGTGCCCCCGGGGGCACTAATAGAGAAAATACGGTAGCTACATATAATCCAATTGTGAAACACTCGGTTCAGAAATTTTTTTGATCTCGAGAGTTAAACAAAATTTACAAAGAAAAACTACAAGGAGGTTGCTGGGAAGATTCCTGATACACTAGAAGTTCTGACCCTAATTTGTAGTTCGCAAAGTTCGAAGCGTTGAAATTTTCGCGACCTTCCTTCTTGTTCATTCAAAAATTCTTTCAGGAGAAGTTTATTCCTGGACATTCAAAAAGTGCACATGCGATGAAATCCGACCGAGCTTTCAGAGAAAAATGGTGAAAATGTTCCCAAAATGAAAAAAAGACCAATACAATTCCCAAAATAAAAACGTGGTTTCCGGGAGGAGTGCTGATGAACGAACATAAAGTCTACGAATCTCACGAAACATTGAAAATTTTCAATGTGATTTCTAGAACATTTCAAACCTTTCATGTTAAAACGGTTTATTTGCTGTTAATCAAAAGAATAATAACTTTCTGGCAATAATAAATACAATTTTAATTCGTTAAACACAGACATTCCTCAATAAAGGAAGAGAACTAGATTAGTTCTATTTTATTCCGTTCTTTGTTCAATGAACAGTTTAAAAAACAGTGGGAAGGAAGCCGACCGAGGTCGCAGTGGAAGAATGACGAGAATGTTTGTTTTCCAAGATTGCAATAGAGAAATTTAAATGTCGCATTGTACATAAAATACAAAATTTGCAAAGCAAAAATTGCAAAAATTGCAAAACAATAATTGCAGGCCAGGTATGCATAATAATAAGCTCTCCACGAGGATTCTGGGAAGATTGCTGATAAACTGGATGTTTTGACCATAAGTTTTAGTTCATTAACTCACGAAATATTAAAGTCTAGCAAACAAATTAACATGAATTAAAAATTTTTAAATTCATTGTGCAAGATCGTCTGCTTTCTGCTCTCCTTCTTCCTCCAGACAATCACAGCGCCACCGACTTTCCTTCCGATCGGATCGAGCGGGCTTTACAGAATTACAATTATGTTCTCGAATTTCATTTCCAAATATTAAAAAGTATATATGTAGCTTCGAGAATATGACACACACAGATTCAAATGCACCTTTACAGATGTAAAGGTGCATTTGAATCTGTCAACGTTACTTTTCGGAAATGAAGCCTGTGTGCTTTTTTTTGGACGAAAAGGCTTTCCCGAACAATGTACGAAAACGTTGGTTTCAACACCAACTATGAAGATTAACTTTTATGTCTCTTGGATTTATGCGGAGTCAAGCAAGGTAGAATTTGGCTATATTCCACTACTTTTGTGCGGGCGAGAGATGCAATACGAACGGATTTTCTGGCAATCTAACGAGTACAGTCAAAGATAGAGTTTATGATAACTGCGCGGCTCCAACGACACATCAAAACTCCCTTCCAGTTCCAAACCGACCACAACTGCTGCTGTCAAACTGCGCATATTTGGTGGGAAATTATGGTATGTACTTTAGAATCAGTATCTACTTTTGTCTGTCTTTAATCGATTTTATTGTCTGTTCTTCTTCCAGATATCGACATCCACGCAGACACGAACGTCGACGTCGTTGGCTTGGCTTTCAATAATATTAGTTGTAATAATAATAATAATATAATAATATAATAATAATATTCCTGTCGACATTTATTATCTTTAAAGAAAAGCTGGAAGATGACCGTGTAGGCCCGCTGAGAACACTCGATACGACTGAGATGAGTTAAATTGTAAAATGCGCCACTTGCCGGTCAATGGTATCGCAAAAAAAAACATTCATAATTGAATTGTAAAAATGTTGTGAAAATACGGAAAATAGACATGACGTTTTATATCAGGTGTGATCGTGGTACGTATTCATCTGCGTCGTTATTATTCGTCGTTGGTGTTGGAGGAGCGAGTGGAGCTACGAGACTCCAAGTTTTAACCTTTTAAAGGAGGTCTCCGGCGAATAATTAACATATCGTTTTTGAAGCATAGATCAATTTGTCTAATCGTAAAACTTAGATAGGGAAGGTTTGAATGAATTTCATTTTATCATTCCAGAATTATAGTCATTTTAAAGAGAATTAGCTACTGTACATCTTAGCATAATCCTTTTTGCATCGCTCGACCGCATCAAAAAAGTCAACTCCAGCCATTTTGAAAAAAGATCCGTGTATAGCAAAACCGGCAAATCGGAACCATATTCTTCAAAGCGTGCATATTTTTTTCTCAACAGGTCAGCTCCATATTCAATTGTTTGACCACAAATTTCTGTGGAGAGAGTGCACGGGCAGCTGCACTGAAATGAGAGGATCACAGCCTTCCGAAAACGTGAAGGGTAGAGAATTAATCATATATTAGCCAGTGGCACCTTGAGGCCCTTCCGTGCGGGACACTTCATGGGTCAAATGCCTATTTTGAACTGCTTGTCCAAACATTTGCCGGAGACTTCCTTTAAGTCTTTTCTAAGAACACATAATGCTGTCACTCATGGATGAATCTAATTTTAGTTTTTTTTTTAAATTGTTTCTATGTATGATCTCACTAGTCATAGTCATTATGCTGCTCGTGTTGGACATTATTATATTTTCACGCATTCAACCTATGTACATATTACTTGACACTGTGCAATAAATATTATTATAGGTTGCCGATCAATCTTTTACCATTGTCGATGTTTGGCTTGACACACCACTTACATATTATTGCTTACTTGGCGCTGTCGCTTGCTGTTTTGAGTGTCATCTGATTCTGACCACATCTCGTGCAAATGTTTTGCTGCAGATTGGGATATTCACGTTGGATAATTTACATAAAAATTTATTGCGATGCGAGCTGAGTGAAACTAAAAATAATGTAAAAAAAATTTCTTCTTTTGTATAATGACATTTGATGGTGCAAGCTGTTCACTTCGCTCATGTTTGCGATTGAAAAGGCGTCTTTTGGTCGACAGACGTTCTCTCGTTTCAAAGATTTTCGGAAGGGTCCGCCGCCAAAAATCGATAAGATGCAGAATCTCTTGCATTGAAACTTTCTGAATATCTGGTGAATTCATGTGTTTTTATGTAGTTTCTTTAGTTTCTTTAACCTGCAAGCCATTTAAATTTTATTACAGAAAAAATGTACACAGAAATTCTTTGCAAATAATTTTAATTTAAGAAATATTGACAGCAAAACGTTTTCATCGGATGGGGTTCAAGACTTTGGGTCTCTATAACTCCTTGAATGAGCGTGTCCTAAGCTAGGCACTGCCAATGGCAAAATAATGATCAGCAACCTACATATGTACGTACATCTTAGATTTATGCAAATTTTTAAAAATCAATAATATAAATCGACGGAGTCTTTAAGGAGAAAAAGATATAAAAAGTTGGCACGATTTTTGGCATCAATCAAAATCCCCCAATATATTTATAGTTTGTTCCCTCGTCAGTGAAATATCAACCAAAATTTTCTTTATTTTCTAGAGCATCGTCAAATAGACGTCAACGTCGTATTATTTACATACATATGTATGAGCTCTAGCTGATACATTTTTATTGTTAATTTACGGCATAGTGCCATTCTTGTTATTCATCTATGCATACCTCTTTTTCTGTTTGTTTAAATCACCGGTCTTTTCCGCTGAATCTATAACAAGAGAATTTTCGCGCTATATTATTTATTACTGTTGATCTGATTACTGTGCTCTCAATCAGTCTCCGTTTGTGATTTGTGTTTCCTTTATCTAGCAGCCTAGGGGACTGAATCAAACATTTCCTTTATCTATCAGCATTGGGGACCGAAGCAAATGAAAGAACGGAAGCCAGATGGAAAGACGAGAGAACCACCTGAAAAATGTCGTAAGTCGGTGAAGATAGAAAGATGAAAAAGAAAAAAGAAATATAAAGAATAGACGGAAAAGAAAGACATGAAAATTTCATAATCTTACACTACTTGAGGCCGGCCATGCCGAGTTCTTTGAACTTTATCTCCTCATTTTCGCTAGGCAGCACGCTCACGCGGCACAATGCACGCCCCATCGATTGGACCTTTTTGAACAAGGCGTTGACACCAAAGGAAGTCGACAACGTCTTCTTCTTCTTCGACAGAATGCACGCCAGCTAGAAAGACAGTTAAAACTATTAAATTGAGAGGTGAAATATTGCGTCGAACGTCGTGGTAGAGTCTCTTGTTTCCGTCGTTCAGCTGGCCGAACATATTCACGTTTGCATTCCGAACGACAAACCGAACGATCTCCATCTTCTCGTCATACGCAACTTCCTGAAGCATTCTTATTTTAAAAAAAAAACATTTTTTTTTTATTTTAGGTAAATAATTTTAGTATTTTTCACTTTTTAAATATAAGACAAACTACCGTCCGCTCCTTGCTGTCCTCCAGCATCGTAGAGTTAAAGGTAGTGTTAGAAAGCTCCTGATGAACAGCCAATGTCTGGGACAAGTTCACGAGTCCAGAAGAAGTCGACATGGCGCGAGAGCGAGTGGACGGCGACGCCAGAGAAGATGAGGATGCCAGGGAAGTCGACATGGCGCGAGAGGGAGTCGACTGTGGCGCCAGTGAAGATGAGCATGCCAGGGAAGTCGACATGGCGCGAGAGCGAGTGGACGGCGGCGCCAGTGAAGATGAGCATGCCAGGGAAGTCGACATGGCGCGAGAGCGAGTGGACGGCGGTGCCATCGAGAGAACTGACTCCTGGGCTGTCCAGAACGTGTCTGCAAGAAAAAAAGAAGAATGAACTGGAGAGAACACGAAAGCGAGATAAACTAAGATAGAGAGAGATTCTCACCGTTGCAGCTTTTGAATTCATCAATAAGCTGCGATTCTGCAATGAGAGAGACCGTTACAGTACACTTAATTTTAAATTAAATTTGTGATAGCCTTAACAGATCCCTAACTCGCCCTTCTTCTACTCTCCCTTCTCATCTTCTTTTATTTTTGGTCATCTGCTAGACTATTTTCATTGTCCCAGCCAAATAAAAATTAAACGGTGGGTAATTGCTGAATCGCGTTCTGAAGAAAGAGATGAAGAGAGAGAGAGAGGGCGAGGGATGGTGACGGAGAGTGAAGCGTAGTCGATGGAAGGAAATAGAGGGAACAGAGAAGCGGAGAGACAGGAGCGTTCAAAAGATTCTGAATGGCCAGAATCGCCTTTGAAATTCTCACTGTCACGAAGGAGTTGTCGTAGTCTGCATCAAAACTGAGATTTGCGATATTCCCTGAAATATTAAGATGTTTAAATAAATAATTTTGTCTGATTGCCTTGAAACCCTTTATCTGTTTGTTCCCTATAAATTTGCGCTTGTAATGAAATATTCACCATGACTATTGAATTTCTTGTCATCGCATTCTTCCCTCTGCGCAACTGCAATGGTAAAGTTTGAGAATTTCGGAATTTAGAAAGGATTTATTAAATACAGGCATAAAAAATTTTTACACTGAAAAATAAATAAGAATAAAACAATTCCTACGCACCGATCTTCCTGCATTGAGCAGCCACCGCCTTTAATTCATCTTCATACAACTCGAACGTTTCCGTGTGCTGCAAAAAAAAAGAGGAGTAAAAAATTTAGTAATTAATTTGTTTCTATAGTATATCTGTAAGTAAACTATTCCTTAAGTTATACTTTCAAGACTAACCGACGAAAGTGGAATCTTCAGCATATGACTCCGTGATGAGCCATCTGAAAAATAAAAAAGTGAGAGTAGGAGAGAGAGAGAGAGAGAGAGTAGGAGGAAGAAGTAAATCCACGAACCGCGTAAGGCACCAAGCTGGCGGGAAGACGACATGTGAAATGAGGTTTTTTCCAAGAAATGGTCCCTTTTATACTGCTCCGGGTGGCGAGGAATTTAACATAAAGCCATTTAAGTAGAGAATAGTGTAGATTAGAACATATCCAAATCCGCAGATTACTATTATATGTGAGGTATATACACAAATATACAGCAGCGGGCAATAAAAGTGTTTATTTAGGGTTTGCATGCATAGTTTTTTTGCGAAGTACAAGAAAGTAATGAAATTTTCAGTCTTGCTTCATTCTAAAGTAACACTTATAGTAATTTGCACAAATTAGTTATATATTTTTTCAGCGAACAAATGGCCTCAGTTGCTCGATTACGCTATTGTTTTTTTTTTAGATATTAAAATATCGTATGCATTGCAGGATAATTAAACATGGAATTGACATTTTCAGATTTGTTCTTTATAAAACGTTTTGATATCACCCATTGAAGAATTGGCAAATATCCACTCTGTTGTCTTCTCCCTGATACTGTTACTAGAGGCCATCGATTTAAAATGACACATTATCTACGTGGAAACAAGAATAAAAATGGGCTTGTTAAATAGCGTAGTGAACGATTGTGATAAGCCGCGGAATGGCATTTTTGACTGCGGATCACTTGCTCTTCCAGTTACCTCTTCCATATGTTTCGGAATTTTGTATCTTAGATGCTATTTAATTTTAATATCTTGGTTGTTGAATCCTGAATTTCCGAATTCCGAATTTCTACCTTTGTTTCTCTTACGAAATTCGATTTCCGAATGCCGTTATGAAAATTTTATTCAAGACATAAGACGATATCAAAAATAACAACAAGAAATTGCATAAATAAATACATTAACTAATCGATATTTTTCGAGGCTAATTTCATCACATCATCGCATTAATATTTCATCAACTTTACCAATAAATTTATCGTTTCATCGTAATGCAAAAAAAGATAAATATATTCTTAATTCGGATGCATTCTAAACGCATATTTCATAATTCAAATGTAAAATCAAGTAAATGATACAAGTATCCAAATCTGTCCTAATGATTGCAGATCGTGACATTATGACAATTAAAAGGCCCTTCCCTCATTCTTTGATCGTCTCTCCGTGCTGGTAGGTCGACTCATCTCTGCATTAACAATGGATATATCCATCTACTTCGCCGTCCCCCCTGCCCTTGGCGCCGGAAACTACGGATCCGGCGGCAAGACCTACATATGTCTCCGAGGGAAACGCTTAGGACGCCGACGCCGCTGCCGCGTTGCCTGCTCCTGTTGTTTTGATTGACCGATTGGCATCAGTTGCTCACTTCTCTCGCACTGACGCCTTGTGTTCAATAAAAAAAGATAATAGATTTATTTAAATATGATAGTACAATTAAACTACGCAATTGTTTATTTAAGAGTTTAACTTAAATGCTTTGAAATTGTCTTGAAAAGATTGGCAAACATCCCTGCTGCCCAGGCCGTCTCTCTCATTATCTTCATGTGTGAAAATAAAGTTTCAAATATTCCTTGTCAAATAAGTAGTGAATGATTGGAATGAACTGCGTACTAACATTTTTGACAGTGCATCTCTTACTTTATCGAAGAGATCTTCCATATGTCTCTCATTCTTAAAATAATGTTGTAACGCGCAAACATCTTGAAATTGCTCTCTGTTCCATTTAAAATTATTCTCTTCGCTCAACTAAATAACAGGGAACACTTCATGATTTCACACGTTTAATATATCCAGAATGGACACATCTTATAGTCAATGGCGTAATAAATTATTATTATATTCTAGCAAATTTGCACTGCGAATTGTAATTTAAAATTGATACCAATCAGATATTCATCGGCAGAGAGTCAAGAACAACCATACTGAAGGCCTTTTGAAATTTCGTGCGAACCAAAAAAAACTTCTTAAAGATATGAATAAGTAGTGGGTGAATCTTTTCCCCTTTTCTCTTCGGGAAGTGCGAGATTAGTTGTAGATGTATTTCATTCCTATCAAGAAGTAAGAATCTATCAAAAATAACTGAAAGGAATCCCATTAATAATCAGACAAATTATTCGATTTTTTCAAAGTCGATAATGGAGGCTAATTTCACCACATCATCGCGTTAATACTTCATCAAAGTTACTAATCAATTTGTCATTGCATCGGATATTTTTTAGTTCAAAGTGTTTAATGCAAAAAAAACAGATGTTTTTAATTCGGTCGTATTCAAAACGCATATTTTTTTTTAAGTGAAATGTAAAGCCTAAATAAATAAATAAGTAAGTAAATGATACAACTATCCAAATCTGTCCTAAGGAGTGCAGATCGTGAGGTTTATGCTATTGCATAGCATAAACCTTTCCTTCATTCTTTGATAGTCTCTCCCTGCTGGTTGGTCGAATCATCTCTGGAATTACGATGGATATGCCAACTATAGCCAAAGGGCAAATGTTGGAAGTAGTTTGAAAGTCAACAAGTTCACTCTTCTAGAAGAACATCTCTTGTTCTATCTTCGGCTGAACTTGAAACATTCTTCCCTTTACTTTCTCTCTTTCAAAACACTTGAATTGTTTCCAGATATTTTTTTATGAAACATCTTCATTCATTTTCTGGCACGGATATTCAGTGCTTTGGCTTTCCTTTGGCATGAAAACCCTTACAAATCACATTAATTTATATATTTCGTCATTTAATTCGCGCGAAGAAAAAAAACATTTAACAATCAGCTTGTGCCGGGGATCTCTCAATCTGTACAAATGTAATAAATGACAAGTTCTATGCTTTCCACCACACTCCCGGCGGGCAAGATAATAGATATGCAGATGTATAGATAATTAGATGATTCCGACAAAGATTGAGAAGCGAATAAAACGTCGCGATAATTTTAAATAGAGACCTGTGTACATAATGTACTAAAGTAAATGTAAGAATGTACCGCGTGAAAATAATGAAGTTCATAAAGGGTATATACTGAAACGGCAGGCTGTAACATATTGAAAATCTCATGAAAAGTAATGATGAAGTTCTGCAAAATATGGCAAAATCCTATCTCTAGATAGATAATATAGATAGATAGATATCAGATTAGATTAAATCGAGCAGAGCGTGTAATTATGGTCGTTGTAGCCACATTTTGTAGCAATATTTCACATTGCGGCATTCTCCCTGGTGACGACGCAAAGCATACCATGCAAATGCGGCTCGATCGACGCGGTCGTCCGGATGGGCACAAACTCACGGCAAGATTCTGATGGGTGGTTCGTACATCCACAGAATGCCCAGTACGGCATATTCTGTGCACGAGCTCGTGCTCTCGCCGCCTCGTAGTATCTTGACATGCGCTGGTCAAGTACTCGAGGAGGGTGTGACGTTCCTGGATAAATCGATAATATTTTCGATAAATCGAGGCATACTGTAGTTATACCTTCAAAATATTTTTTGAAAAAAAAAAAGTTTTTTGGAAGCTCTCATGATGCTGCATGACCCCTGTAAAGTAAATTAAAATTAAAAAAAATATTTTTGTTCCCTGCACCCACTGCACTGTGTAGTAACGTGGTGTGCGGGGGAGAGAGAGACGTTGTCTTTAGGATATCTTTATCTTCAGAGGATATAACATAGCGTAGTTATCAGGATAAGGGGGAAGGAAGGGCATAGCCCGGGGCAGCCGCTCAGCCGTGCTGTTCTCTCCAACACTTAAGTGCAGGTGAGCGCTAGCCGCTCCGTCCCCTCCGGGGCGGGGCGATCAGCGCCGACCGGTGCACTTTGGACATGGCTCTTCCTTTTCATGAATATTACTTGCCCGGTAGTTCTACTGTGCCGATTTGGCATATTAATAAGTCATTCTCTAAGTTAAAGGATTTTCGCTGGAGATAGCGTCGATATAATAAATTATATTCATTTAAAAGATAGCGTAGATATTGACGCAGAATGTTCTCGACGCGGACATTATTACATTATCGAGTTTAATTGTCAATGAATTAAACCAAGCTTACACCTTTTTCGACACTAGAAAAAAAGAAGCGTAGATATTGACTCACAATCAGTTCAGTTAGCCGCATTGGTGAATAAGAAAGAGGAAAGGAGGAAGAATAGCGACATTTCCCTCCGTTTTTCTAATAGTCATTCCGCATTGGCAATGCCTGCATGCCAAAGCATCCAACCCATCCTAGTACGGTAACTCTTGGCTACTCTAGCATATTATCCAACTTTAAAAAAAATCTTTATCGTTATCAGAAGACATCGAATACCTAATCAAAAAGTATTAAATTATTGCCACGAGCTGACATAATAAGGCCTGATTCAGAGCTAGCCCATTAATCAAGAAAATGAGGTAAAGTGAAA
The DNA here is from genome assembly GCA_945643635.1 of Allodiplogaster sudhausi. Taxonomy (NCBI): domain Eukaryota; kingdom Metazoa; phylum Nematoda; class Chromadorea; order Rhabditida; family Diplogasteridae; genus Allodiplogaster; species Allodiplogaster sudhausi. The sequence goes on from CALZFC010000124.1 coordinate 580,383, forward strand.
GTGACTGCTGAAAAGCGTAAAAGAAACGAAGAGATTAACATCCTGTGAACATAAAAGAAAATTAAGGCAGGCTTGAAAACAGCAAAACCACCACTACGTCGATATCAAATCTACATTCATCGTCACATTTTCATCTGCATCGATTAGGAGTGTATTCTCTTTGCGTCGCTATCAAAAACTGTCCTCGGGTCGGCCACTTTCTCTTGCTGCTCAAAATGAACAGAATGCAAAAATAAAAATAGTTGGGCCAATTCTGACGACCTTTCGGAATCTTCACATTTCGTTGTCTGCAATTTCATGGACGAAGAGTAAAGAGAGAGGGAGAGCTTCCTTTCCTCCGTTTCAAGAACATTTGTCTCGCTGATTCATGGTCAGTTCGGCATTTCAGTCGTCAACTTTCTGTTGTCTTCGAAGAACATTCAGAACATTGAAAATGTCTGTGCCTTTAACAATGAATGAATGAATGAATGAATGAATGAATGAATTATTTATTTATTTATTTTTCGAACATAAAATTAAGTTGTAGGACTTTGGATGACATTTTTCTCTTCCATTTCTCTAATATGCGTTGCCCGGTAGTTCTACTGGGCCAAACGGACATATGTGTTAAAAAGTCATTTTCTGTTAAGTCAATGTCATGTATATATATAAGACATAATTTTATGCACGATCTCACTGAGAGGAGATGCTATCCAACTTGACACGTACCATGTTCTAGGAAGGGTTACAAATAGGATTTCAAAACAATGAAAGGTTTCCTTCCAGGAGAGATCCCTTCCCTTGTCTTGCAAATGAGATCAGGTGACTGAGAATGAATGCTCACAAAAGATCGACTTTCACAATGTAAAACGCATGCTTGATAGCAAGAAGCAAAACACCAAAGACTTGAAAATATAGATATGAATATATGTAGTTACAGCAGTGTAAGAACTTGAGCTCGCCTGGCTATCTATCCTTTAGTGAAAACGATGCACTTTTACAGGAGCATAATTATGAAAGAATTTGGAACGGAAAAAAACGAGAGGACAAGAAGCGGCGGTGAAGATCAAAATATTAAAGTGGAGGCAAGATCATAAAATAGAAAATGCGGGAAAATCAAAGAATTTTCAAGCTTCGATATCGAAGGAATTCTAATCCGCATAGAGAATGTCCGTGATTCGACTCGTTGCCTCGGCGACGTTCACCGATGGCCCGGGAACGCCAAAGCCGAACCGCCCATGGACATCGGCGAGGGCCACCGGCGTCAGAAGACTCAGAACCTGATTAGAATTGTTTCATTGTTTCATTTTTTTCTGTAAATTGAAATATTTTCAGCGTTGCTTGTAAATGCGTCAAAAGAGAGAGAAAACTCGCTATTAGCTAGACCTTAAGCATCTTGAACGTTTTCACAATCTCTCCCTCACCATCTCCCTTCTTCCATCTCTTCTCACGCAGGAGTCCGTCACGCCGTCTCGATTCCAATTGAAGTAGCCCCTGCAGAAGGCCACGATGACGTCATCAAGAAGGATGTCAAATGCCACAGGGACTGAATGAATTTGATTTATTTTACTTTAACAACAAAAATATGTATGAATCTGTCATTTTTTTGCTCGATTTGAAGAGTCGAACGAATGCAATTAAGAAACTTTATTTGAATAATGATTAAAACATTCACGAGTGGCAAAGAAATATGTTCATTATCGTCTTAATTTTACACACTTTAGATATGCAGCTCAAATTTATTTAAACAAATCGCTCACGCCGAAGGACCCGCCCTACGGACAGCTCTCCGTGAAAGGCAGGAAGCTTTTATCCCCAGAGGGTTTTTTTCCTACTCTTCGTTAGCCACTTTGACGAAAGCGCCGCTGCTGCATACTTTCATGGGTATGCCATTTTTATGCTTCTACTTATCCCTTTTAGGCGAACGCTCGACCCATCAGTTCGCAAAACATGAATCATTTATTTCAAGTCAGTCGCGTTAGCAAAACCGTATGTTCACTTGTGGGCATGAAAAAAAGCTATATTTTGGAAAAGCACATAAATATTTAGGTGATTAAACAAGAGAGTCATGAACGTATGTGACATATATATATACAGTTATAAATAATCTGAAATACATCTGCACTTGAGCGTCGTCTCTATTTTCTAGAGAGGTTGATCGAAGGGTAAAAACAGAGGGCGAGAGAGAGAGAGAGGGAGGAGGGAGGGAGAGGTAAAATGTATAGGAATGGATAGAGAACGAGTGAGGGAGAAAGCGAGCGAGAATGTGAAGAAGGAAAAATGCGAATCAAAAAATTCATATCGCATCTTCATTTCACAAGGAAAACATTTGATACCTTATTTTCATGATTCCAATTCTAGATATATATAATACGTGTCATTTAAAAAAAATCTTTCGAGAAGGCCTATGTAGTTCCCGTCAGATTTGGTCATTATATGAATTGTTGAACACGGCATTGATTGTGCTGACCAACGTATTTTAATCTATTAACCATCAACATTGCTGCAACTTGACATCAATGGAAGATGCATATCTACCACATTCCTCATGCGTATAATTTCTGGCTCCGTACACTCGTCTACCATTCGAATTGCACGCAAAGCCGAGAATTATTTTTCGTTTTGTTCTTCCTTATTTTGAAGAATTAAGTAATGGGGGTTTCTGCTGTGACGAATAATATATACATGTATGTTTACATAAAAGTAGTGCATATAGGTATATATGGAAGGCAATATGGAAGATGATATTTGAGCAGGTCACGTGCTCGAGCAAGGTGCGATGCTGCAGGCAGACGTGCAAAAGTTAAAAGTAGAGATCAAAAGCTTGTCCTACTCAATGCAATTACCACCACACCTCTATCCCCTTCTCTCTTAGTCTCTCTTTCTCTCTCTCTCTCTCTCTTCTCTCTCTCTCTCTCGTTTATCTTTAACACTTTGAGCGTCTCTAATTATTATATCTTTCTAACTCTTTCGTTCCCTTTCCTTCCATCTCTCGGTCGCTCTCTCGCACAATCTCTCTATCTCTCTCTCTCTCTCTCTTCTTTCTCTCTCTCGTTTATCTTTAACGCTTTGAGCGTCTCTAATTATTATATCTTTCTAGCTCTCTCTTTCCCTTTCGATCCATCTCTCTGTCGCTCTCTCGCACTTTCTCTCTCTCTTTTTTTCTCTCTCTCACTCTCTCTCTCTCTCTCTCTCTCTCTTTCTATTTCAACTAAGTCACGACTGCTCGCATGGGCCGAGAAATGCTTGCATGAAAGGCATAATGCCCAACAATAAGAGGAAATAGGATATCATAAATGCCGAGTCCTCCCCCCACTTGACCTGCATCTCTCTTCCATTTCATCATCAGCTCAACCGTCCCCTCCTATCCCCAGCACTTTCCGAACGTTCGCTATCAATTTTGCACATAAAAATTATGAGTCCCCCGATCCCGGCCTCCTAATCCGTCGTCTCTTGCTCTGTACTTTGTAGCATCTTAACCCAAATCACTCAATATATTTTCACATTTATTGTATGATTAAATAAATAAATATATGCATGCAATTTTTAAGGAATAAGACATGATTTTAATAAATAATTAATTTTTTTCTTAGTCAAATAAAATTGCAATGCTTCATAAAAAGAAAAGTTAATTTCACCACATGTCTTTGCTGAAAGAACATGGTGGCTAATAAACGTGCACGCACGCGCCCAATGGTGATTGTTTAGCGAAGAAGGCTGCATGCAGCCTTTCCGACCAGCCTCCCCCCAACTCCTCCTTTGGCTTTTCCATCCAATTCTCATCTTGCTTCTGCCCTTTGCTCTCTACTACTTGCAGATGTGAGAGAAAAAAAGACTTCTGTCTGGTCCTGATAGTATTCTTCTCTTATTTAAAGTGGCCAAAATTCACTATTGATTTTTTGCCTGACATAATTTCGAGAGAAAACGGCCTGGAAAATTTAAATACATAGATTACATTTGAGATTCGCGCTCCTTTAAGCTCCATCGCATCTTATTGGCGTTTATTATCGATTATCTTCATCTATTCTATCATTATGTGACAAAAACAGACTCATTTGACTGCTACCGTATCCCTTATCACTTCCGAATTTGAGTGCTACCGTATCCTCACTTTCTGTTATTTCGGAATGCGTGTGCCTCCGGAGCCGTTGCGCGTGCTCGTCCTCGACACGGCATGGGACGCGAACTGGACGTGCCGGCCGGTTCCGACCTTCCAGAAGAGCAGCCACTGCCCCTTTCCTGGATGGTGCCTTGAGGTACACATATTTATTTACTTATTCAATACATCATTAAGATGTGACGACATTAAGAGATTCAGACCGAAAAGATTGCAAGAATCAATAATAAAGGTGCAGGGAAAAATGCAATGCAATGATTCGCGGAGAGGAAGATAACATGATGATGGCAACTGAAACTCTTTCTTCCTGGAATTAACCTCATCAGTACTTTCATATAGGATGCTGTCAATTAGAGAAAAATTTGCTTGTTTTGAGGTCAATGTCTTCCATGCAGGTACTCTCCAACCTTCTAAACATCGCCAACATCTCCGCGCAGTGGTATATTCATGAGAGGCGCTTTCGGCAGCTGATTGATCTGGGCGACTACTTGGTCAGCACTGTTCAGTCTGTAGACCTGGGCTCCTTGGCTTGTGCACGCTGGCACACTTCCACTCGGCTACGTTACTCGCTAGCGATTTTTTTCAGCCTAACGGCACGTACACTGGCGTGCTCAAGAGTGTGCGCGACGGCACGCACGACGTCGCATGCGTGCTGCTGCACCGGACACGTCAGCGTACTGCCAACTTTGAGCTCTCGTTCCCGGTGGCACCGGTTAATGTTTGATAGATTCTTTTTTTTTTGTTAATCATATTCTTTTTCATCGAAATAACTTGTTTGATGATATTGTAAAAGAAGTAGAAAATGAGGAAAAATAAATACCGATCCCTTCTCAGATCCGCAAGATGATGGTAGTGCACGAGCAAGCGCAGTCGTTTTGGTCCCTAATCCACGTCTACTTGCGACCCTTTGACGGCGACGTCTGGGCTCTCTTCTACATTGTCATCGCCGTGCATCTCGCGTTGTCGGCCGGCATCGCACGTTACGAGTGCGCGCGTGGCTTGAGGCCGGAGCATAGCTTCTATGAGGTTGGCGCCGGAGAATAGCTTTCAGGAGGTTGAGACCGGAAAATAGCTTCTATGAGGTTTGGACCGCAGAATAGCTACTACATATGTGGTTGGGGCCGGAAAATAGCTTCTATTATGTTGGTACCGGAGAATAACTTCTATGAGGTTGAGGCGGAAAGAGGTTCATGCCGGAGAATAGCTTCTATGGGGTTGGGGCCGAAGATTAGCTAGAGAGAGGATCGGACACTTTAGAACTTTCCGAAAGTTCCGAAATTTCCTGCACCCCTGGTTGTTGGGCGGAAGTGTATGTATGTATATAAAAGAGAGCAGAAAAACTTATTTTCATGGATAAATTGAAAATATTATTATTACTAGAATGATAACATAAATACGCTCCCCAATATTAAATCTGAATGAAAAGATGAAAACTTAGTTCGCTTGGATCGCGTACTCGGAGCTGTACAATGTGAACTTTCACAGCTTCCATCTCATATCAGGTAAGAATCTCTCTCCCTCTCTTTTCTATTCCTTCTCTCTCACTTTTTTTTATCTCTCTTCTCTTTCTCTCTCTCTTCTCTCTCTCTCTCTCTCTTCTCTCTCTCTCTCTCTCTCTCTCTTCTCTCTTCTCGCTCTCTTATCTCTCTCACTCTCTCTCTCTTCTCTCTTCTCTCTTCTCGCTCTCTTATCTCTCTCACTCTCTCTCTTCTCTATGTCTCTCTCTCACTATCTCTCTCTCTCTCTCTCTCTCTCTCTCTCTCTCTCTCTCCGGCAGGCCAACTCCTCCGTCTCCTCGTGCTCGTGTTCAAGACAGGCCTTCTGAACAGCTTGTACTCGGCCATCCTGCTGACCTCTCTCCTCTCTCCCATGAGAAACGGAACGATCTCCTCGCACGACGAGGCCGAGCAGCTCGTGCGCACCGGCCTCTACAAGCTGCTCTTCTATCCGAGCGGATGGTGAGAGAATATTCGTACTTATTTATAAAATGATATTAGTGGTTTTTGGAAAAAGGATATTAGTGGTTTTTCTATCCGAGCCGATGATGATAGTCATAATTTTTTTTAAACATAATTTTAATTATAATTTCTTCTGAATTTTATAGTTTTTACTGTTTATAATGGATAATCCCTAGAATGCGTCATATCAGGCATATTCACAGATTCAACGTATAACAAATGCAGCTGCCGCATGAAAAGCTCCGGTTTTAAAAAGCCGAGTGAAAAGTGGCGTTTTATTTGATTATGTAGTAATAATACTTTAAGGATCAACGAAACTATGCATTTCGGCGCACGAGGGCAAAGCGTACAGGCCGGCATTGACCATGGCTTAATTGTGAGGAGAAATCTTTACATATTTTTCATTAAAAGAAGAAATTTTTTGAATTTCGTGCCATTTCTCCCATTTCGAGGCTCCCGAATGGAATGGGACGCGCGCGCTGCAAAAGGTCGCCGAGGAGAACTACATCTTCCTCGCGCAAGAGGACTACCGCAACATGTCCTCCGCGTATAGGACGTGCAACGCGCTCGTGCTGCCTGATATTGGTTGGTGGTTCTGGAATGTCTCGGAGGGGGACTAACAAGCGGATCTCTCGGTTTTGCGTATTGAATATGTTCGTCTGACCGGAATCATTGCTCCTCCGAATTTCTTTTCTCTCTCTCTCTCTTTCTCTCTCTTTCTCTCTCTCTTTTTCTCTTTCGCCTTCTACCTTTCTTTCTCTATCTATCTCTCTCTCTCGCTCTCTCTCCTCTCTCTCTTATTATCAGATGGAAACGGTGACTCTGTTCACCTTCTCTTTGAGCGAGGCAATCCGTGGCGTATTGTGATCGATCAGCTCATCTCGGATAACTATCCAATGATCGACAAGATACATCGAAGATACTTTCGAGTAAGCAGAAATTACCGTAATACCTCTATAGACTTTTCGTCAATAATTATGAATTAAAATAATTATTGTGTCACATTTATTACTTTGACAATTTTGCATAACCCTTAATACGTACTCATTTACTCGTTGTTTCTATACGTAATGGTAAGATATCAGCACGTTTTCTAAATTTTCGATACATTTATCACTTTGCTCTCCCCTCAAATCCACAGGATCGCAAGTGGTCGACCGAGAAGAGCGGCTGCTCGTCTGCACGATATAATGTCGCGTCGACTGCGAGGCCGATGAGTCAGCCATAAATTTTACTAATTTAGTTTTATTTCTCTTCGCTTTCCCGCCAATAGTGTACATTTTCAAAAGTGGCTTAAGATTTAATTTCAGGAACAATACAGTAGAGAAAAAAAGTTTATTTAAGCAGCATAAGCATGTTTCCAGAGTATTATAGTCTGATCCCACATGCTCTCTCGCCTTGTTAGAGGCTCAGGGAAAAAGGCGCGAATTCAAACGTAAGTTTTTTTTGCTCATCAGCCATCTGGAACGTCATCGTCATCTTCGCGCTCGGCATGATCGGCCTCTTCTTCTCTGTCGTGTTGCTCCTCGTAGAAATGGCCGTCGCGCTCACCGTGCGATTCATCTACGGAAAGGAGGTGAATTTTATTTTTATTCTAATTAATTAATTAGTTATTTTTACATTTAATTAACGTGTTTTTTTATTTTTTTTAATCCTATCGTAAAAAAAGCAACAAAGTACACCACAGTCATTTCATAGTACTACTTACAACTTTTTTTAACACGTAAAACGAAACAAGAATACAAAATAAATGGTCTCGTTTACTTGTATTGCTGCTGCCGTTTCTGCATTGCTATTGTCAATTTTAAGACGCCGTCCAAGATTGAGAAGCGACAACCGTCCGAGACGTCCGTGGAGAGCGCGACTGACGACGGGCGACCGCTCAGAAAGGCGGTCAAGCGAAAAATGAAGAAGTGATCGATCAAGAGAAGAAAAAATAATGGACATATAGTAGCTAATGGATAGAGAGAGACTTTCCTCGTTGACGGTTCAAATTGATCGGATTTCAACACGGCAGAACCCAAGTTTTTAATAATTCGCAATTTTTAGCGAGAGAGATTGTATGCATACGTAATTCGTTCCTAGATTGGACTATGTTACATACATGTGTTTTAAAGGGGTCGTAAAAAATAGTTTTGACAATAACAAACAAAAATCAAGTGTCATCATCTCATAGAACACAAGTGTTCTTGAAAATCAAAGACTAGTTTTTTGACGGTCTTGATAAACTGGTACATTTCTGGCTGACCGAAAAACATGAAAAAAGAAAAACTCCAAGTGCGCTGATAGACTGATAAGCCAGCACAAGGAATTTACCGGAACAGGCTATAAAACGGAAAATGCGTTGGAATACCGTTCGGTGCATTTGAATAAGCAATGCTCTCTCTCACTCTCCCTTTCTCTTTTTCTTTCTCTCGCTCTTGCTCTCCTCTCTAACTCCCTCTCCCTCACTATTCAAGAGCGTCATTATTATGCGAGAATCGCACCGTTCTCCATCTCCTATCGGTAACAGAAAGAGAGAGAGAGAGAGATACAGAGTGAAAATGAGGGAGAGGAAGAACAATGAAGGAGAGAATGAAAAGTGCAAGCCATGGGCATGGGCCAAGTTGCTCTCCTTCTCCCCGCGGCAGCTCTCGTTATGTATTTATGACTGCTATCACACTGTATTTATTTAAAATGTATATATATATTTTTTTGTCATTCTCATCAGCCTCAGTTCGCTTTAAAACGGTAAAGGAGAAGAAACTCTCAAAACCAGCGGTGAGAGAGAGGGAAAAAGGGAGTTAAAAGCGAGAGAGAAAGAAAGGGAGAGGACGAGCTTATCCAGCATAAAATTGAAAACCGGGTTTGCATATGATTGTACCGACTGATAGAGGTCGATATGGCTCCCCTTTGTCACTAAACACTCCTATCGTCCAATCTCTGGCTCAATAGAGAGAGAGGGGAGAGAGAGAGGGAAGGTGGAGAGGAGAGAGAGGGGCAGATATGGATAAAATATAAAGAAAAAGGAGAAAAGAACATGGAGAGACCGCAAGAGAGAGAGAGAGAGAGGGAGAGATGAGCATTAGAAAAAGGAAAGAGATATATAAGTCCTTTTCTGAAGTATGCGTTCAGTTGAAGTTGGCGGAGGGTATACTTATGGTTTCAACAGTATTCGCTCGGCGTTTTCCTTTTACGACACGGGTATTCCACGGAATTTTGAATGCCGCGCCACTCTTTTAAGGTGGTTGTGTTTCGTCGCGCGGGTTTTCTTAAGAGAGTGTGTCCATAAGACTCGAGCAGGGCTCTATTATGACCTGCCCTAGGAAGAGTTTCGCGAATTGGTTTATGAAAATTAACTACCAAATACAACTCGAACTGCTCTACAAAATGAAATACATTTCATATTTTTCATGTGTATATTGTAAAGGATTCGTAAACAATAGTTTTAGCAATTACAAACAAAAAAAATCGAGTGTCCTCATCTCATGAAACACAAGTTTTCTTGAAAATCAAAGATTAGATTAGTTTTGACGGTCTTCATAAACTGTTACATTTCTGGCAGACCGAAAAAAACATGAAAAAAGATAACTCCGCCTGTCCTGATAATCTGACCTGATAAGAAAAAGTTTATGGGAAAAGGCCTGAAAAGGAAATATACGAATGCAATGTTCGGTGCATTTGAACAGCTTATCGCCCTCCCCCCGTTCAGGCTTATCCGCTCCCTCTCTCCATCTCTCGCTCTCTCTCCATCTCTCTCTCTCCATCTCTCTCTATCTCCATCTCTCTCTCTCCATCTCTCTCTCTCTCCATCTCTCTCTCTCTCCATCTCTCTCTCTCTCTCCATCTCTCTCTATCTCCATCTCTCTCTCTCCATCTCTCTCTCTCTCTCCATCTCTCTCTATCTCCATCTCTCTCTCTCCATCTCTCTCTCTCCATCTCTCTCTCTCTCTCCATCTCTCTCTCTCCATCTCTCTCTCTCTCCATCTCTCTCTATCTCCATCTCTCTCTCTCCATCTCTCTCTCTCTCTCTCGCTCCATCTCTCCCTATCTCCATCTCTCTCTCTCCATCTCTCTCTCCATCTCTCTCTCTCTCATATATATATATATATATATATAATATGTATGCAAATATCACATAATTATATTGTATAAAAAAATCAAAAATGCCAGAAATTCTTTTTCTTAAAGTTACCTTTTTGCCACTTATTTTGAAGAGTGCTAGTTGGAAGAGGACAGTGCACACATTCTGAATGCTGTAGTCCGCCAGGGTGCGGGCGTCCTCCAACTGCATGCCTGAAATTAAAGGGATTTGTAAACAATTTATCTGTCTCTTTATTAATTTATTTATCTTTTTTGAAAGCTTGTAAATAAATATATAAATAAAAAAATATATATATATATATAGAAAGCGTGAGAAAGAGTGAAATGCACCATCGTAAAAGAGTCGCTGCAGTTGGACCTCGAAGCCCTCCTTGTCCTGGATCTTGGCTTTGACCGTCTGGATGGTGTCCCTGGCTGCGACCTCCTCGAGGGTGACGACGGCGTCATCGTCGAGGCCGATCTTCTTCAGGAAGATTTGCATTCTGTGCACCACACTGCAAAATGAGAATGGAACATAACGCAAGTGTCCTGACATTCAATTAAGAGAGCATGTCCGTAAGCTTGGAGCGCAGCCTGCCCCGGGAAAATTGTTTTCGAATTCATTAACAAAAATCATTTTCTTATACAACTCGACCCGCTCTATTTAATGAGACTAATTTCATCATCATCCGATTTTTTCCCTTCGGGATACACTACCGTAACCCTGAAAATTCATTGTGCCATAAATTCGTCCAAAACCTGTTTTGTGAAACCATGAACATATCATTCGATAGCATTTCGAAAGCGCTTCAAATTTCATCTAGGAACATGTTTTACTAAAATTTTATTTTGGCCGAGAAAATTTGGTCTAAATTATTTGAACGGTCAGCGCGCGAGTCGGTCAAAAAGGCGCGTTTACGGCGGCCGAGGCACCCTGCAAGCGCATTCAGCGATCCATAACTTTGCTCAATCTTAACATCAGAAAATCGTAAGTATATCATCTAAGAGTTCTCACAGAGATCTTCAAATGCTACATACATACTTTTATTGAATTATTTATATTTCTATGGAAAATTTCGTTCTGAACTTTTAGAAGGCTTAAAAAACTATTTTACAAAAATTTCCGCATTTCAGAACACACATCGTAAGAAAGAGCATGAAATTTTCTACAAGATGAACCCCTTTCAATAAACTTTCAAGTCTATATTGTTCTGTTATAAGTCATAAGAATAGGACATCAGCTTAGCACAATTCTTCAACGTAAACAAATTATTGGAATATTCTAATTCGAATAACCTAAACAATGAAATTCTCGGGCTAAAGGATAGCGACGATACTTTACCTATTCTTATGACTTATAACAGAACAATATAGACTTGAAAGTTTATTGAAAGGGGTTCATCTTGTAGCAAATTTCACGCTCTTTCTTACGATGTATGTTTTGAAATGCGGAAATTTTTGTAAAATAGTCTTTTAAGCCTTCTAAAAGTTTAGAACGAAATTTTCCATAGAAATATAAATAATTCAATAAAAGTATGTATGTAGCATTTGAAGATCTCTGTGAGAACTCTTAGATGATATACTTACGATTTTCTGATGTTAAGATTGAGCAAAGTTATGGATCGCTGAATGCGCTTGCAGGGTGCCTCGGCCGCCGTAAACGCGCCTTTTTGACCGACTCACGAGCATTGCTCGCGTCGTAGCAAAAATTGGTACCCTCGGATTTTTATTGAATGCTGCTTATTTGGAAGCAAATTTCACGCTCTTTCTTTCTAGATAGGTGTCAGGGTGGGGAAATGATCATAAAGTGGCATGCTGACCCTTCAAATAATTTAGACCAAATTTTCTCGCCCAAAATAAAATTTTAGTAAAACATGTTCCTAGATGAAATTTGAAGCGCTTTCGAAATGCTATCGAATGATATGTACATGGTTTCACAAAACAGGTTTTAAACGAATTTATGGCACAATGAATTTTCAGGGTTACGGTAGTGTATACCGAAGGGAAAAAATCGGATGATGATTAAATTAGTCTCATTAAATAGAGCGGGTCGAGTTGTATAAGAAAAATGATTTTAGTTAATGAATTCGAAAACAATTTTCCCGGGGCAGGCTGCCTTAAGCGCATGCTCGACTCTTACAGAGAAGCTCTCTTAATTGACGCGTAGTGAATTGAGAGAGAGAGAGAGAAAGAGAGAGAGAGAGTGAGAGAGAAAGAAGAGAGAGAGAGAGAGAGAGAATAAGGAGGGAGGGAGACAGATAACGAGGGGAAAGAGTGAGGAAAGAGGAGAGAGAGAGCAGACGACGAGACGTGGGAGATAGGTTCATTAGACGAGAGAGAGAGAGAAAAGACCGCCGTTTATGCGAGAAAAGAAGGAGCGAAGTGAAGTGAGGTTGGACGCTCATATTAAGTAAGCAATAAATTTGAAGCGGAGGATACTCACGTTGGCTAATATTCAAATTATAAGATATAAAATTATTCGAGGAATTCTCCGACTTCCGCGGTCTATAAGTCTATCTAAAAGATTAGCCCAAGGATCGTAGAGGCTTCATCATTTTTTTGTTGTCATTGATTGTTAGAGTCACTATCACCTCGACTTGAACTTACCTTAGAGCAATATAGAACGCAACTTATGCCAGTCGTTGAATATCTCAGGTAAGTGATTATAGTAGATGCAAAAAGGGAATTTTAAACTACAATAACAACGAATGTAATCTTCTTGCTAGATTTGTTCTCGATTACATATCAACTGGGACATACTTTCGTCAACCTTGTAATCGAGAAGAGAGGAGAGAGAGACAGATAGATAGAGTCTTTCTCACTTTCGCTCCTTATGTTAGCTTATCTTTCTCTCAGGCCTTGTCTCTCTTTCTCTCTTCCTCTCTCGATTTCTTTTACAATTTATCCTTAATCTTTTAATGAATAATCAAATTCCATCGAATCGTCGCCCGCTCACAGAACAAAATGAGAGCAGAAGAGTAGCTGACCATTAGCTTGTAACCTGATGCTGGCCATAAGCTCGAGATGACGAGGTGGCACTCGCGAGCAACGTGGGAGCGAGTTGTCATTGGACTCCTAAGCAGAGCTGAAATAGGTCTGACCCATGACCAGGGTTGTAACCCCCCTGGCCGTAGGCCCGGAACACTTTGAAACCCCCCAGGATGGCCATTTTTCACGTTATAACCCCCTGGTTTATCAATTGTAACCCCCCCCCCCCGGCCCAAGTTCAGAGACAGGCACTTTTTCAGCACTTCTCCTACGGACGCCGACGCAGACGAGGCGGCCGTCCGTGAACTCACGCGCCAGGCATTTCATTTTGACTCGCAGGCATCATACCATTCTTACTCTCTTTCTTTTTAATTGAGTGTAATTGTTGTTTTGCACTAAAAGCAGCTTCATCTACGTAAAAAAAAACCCCGGTAATATTTTATTCATGACTCGAATACAATCAACCACCGGCAACGGAAATGGAATAATGTTTGTACACGAAGATTGCACTAAATATCTCTCTCTTGCGAATTTTTTTATTATTAATTTTACTTGACTTTAATTTTATTCAATACTTATGCTCTCAGTCAACCGCGACATAATAGCCGTTTCGAAAATGCCGAGGCAGCGGCCGGATTCAAGCAGGTATTCTACAGATGTAGTCCAATTTTATAAATATGTATATGTATATTTTTAATAACACACATTCTGCATTGGATGGAGCTGCGTGCCCTTGACATTTCAGGATTCCTCCCGCCTTGTCTTCCTGACGGGCTGCCCTCGCTGGCAGTCGGCCGACGGAATGGAGATTAACGTCGGGCTTTTTTTTCTCTAACAGAAAAAAAACATTGTATTAATGTTTAAAGCTTAAAAAGAATTAAAATAAAGTTTTTTTTATTTCTTTAAACATATAAATAAATTTGAAATACATCTGTAGATCCAATCTACCGTAATTCAGAGCGGCTTATGTTTAGGTGGCTAACGAGATGCGTACATTTTAATCCATATTAAAATATAATCTAAATTTAAATTCAGACATTAAAAAAGTCAATTCACAACCACAGAAATTTCGTGTGCAATCTTCGTTAGCGAAATGATTTGTTTTCTTTTCGGAAGCCGGTGCTTTTAGCATTCGAGTGATGAATATAAGCGGAGCTGCTTCTCCGGTGCTGCTGAAGCAGAACTCGATTGGACATTGTTGTTTCAAAGCGCATTTATCTTCTCATCTAATCTAATCTCCTAACACTGATACATTGCAATCCATATGAATACTATTCGCAGTGATGAACGAGGAAAATGAAATTTTTTTTTAAATATTCAAAAAAAAGATATTTTTATTGCGGACACCATAAGATTTTGGCTAATATGAATATAGCGATTTCAAAAACTTAGAGAAAATGAAAATTTATTCCTTCTTCAGCTTGAGCTTCAACTTGGCAATCGCTGCGAGTCGCTCATTTCGCTCTTCGTGTGCGTTCGCGAGTTCGGCTACCGGCATTCGGGCGCTCAGGTAGCTCTGTGTGAGGGCAACATTTCATTTTAGGAAACTGAAAATTGAACCTTTTAAAATTCCCGCTCAGCTTTCTAATATTACAATATTCAGAAAAATGGTTTCTAAAACAATATATATATATATATATATATATAATGTATATATATATATATATATATATATATATATATTTATTTATATATAATTCGAAACAAAAAAGAAAAAATTAATTATATCAATTTAATTTTAAAAAAAAACCTTGAGCTTCTCAATGACTGCCACGTCTTCAAAGCATGGATGCGGGCCGAAGTCCGCGAGCACGCCCCGGATGCCCGCCGCATACCGCTTGCAGTAGTCTTCGACGCCGCCTGCCGGGCCAAATTATTATTTTATTAAACTTTATTTTTCTTTAAAAATATATTTACGTGCATTCAATTCAATGTCATTATATCTACTATATCAATTATATTTATAATGACATTATAAATGTTTTGTTTTGTTTTAAATAAAAAAAACATACTTTGAAAACATAGTCTGTTTAAGACACAAGTATTATCTTTATGAAATCATAAAAGTGCCGGAGACAAACATAACATCCTTTTTCGAGCTGCTCGAGGACAAAAAAGTAAAACCGTTTGCATTGAGTTGCATGACTTCGAAGGGTCCGTAGAAGGCGTAACGAAGCGCGAGTCCAGAAGACATCACCTGGAAAGGAGTCTTCTTTGATGCTGCCTGCTTTTATATTACCTTTCTCTCGTTCACTCTCGGTCTCTTGCTCTCTTTGTCCTCTTTGCCTCTATCTCTCTCTTTCCCCATCCCCCTCTCTCTCTAACAATCTCTCTCTCTCTCTCTCTCTCTCTCTCTCTCTCTTTCTCCCCCTTTCTCTCTCTCTCTATCCATCCTATCTCCTTACCTTGTCCACATCCTCTGGCGACAGAATGCCATCCGCAACGAGTCTCCACGACTCTGCCATCACGGCGTACTGAATACGATTGACAGCGAAGCCGGCGACTTCTCGGGCAAGTCGAATTGGCTCCTGTAACGAATTTTAAATCTCCCCTTTTTCCTCCCTCTCTCTATCTCTCTCTCTCTCTCTCTCTCTCTCTCTCTTTCTCTCGCTCGCTCTCTATCTCTCCTGTTTTTTCTCTCTCTCCTATTCTTTGTGTCCTTTTTTCTAGTCGGTACCTGGCAAGAATATGAAGGAGTCTGATTTTTTTTTGCGTAAAAATATTTATAATGAACTGAACTATGTAGTTTGTTTTATGGATAATTTTATTTCTTTGTTAACTTAAATTTTTTCAAGAAGCAGGGAAAAATCTCGTAATTTATTTTAGAATTTTCTGAATGTTCAAGTCACTCGATCCAATCAAAAGATGCTGTCTCGCCATTTATTCACGCGAAAGGGCGCGAATTCAAAAGTGAGTTTTGACCTCGATTAAATAAATTGAATAAATTGACCTGGCCGATGTCTGAGATGATGGCCACGGCACGGTCGACAACCTCGGCAGCAGTCCACGGGGCAGGCACGATCTCGACAAGGGGGACGAGGAGAGGCGGATTCACAGGGTGCACCACCAGACAGCGGAAGCTGGAGAGAGAGAGAGAGAGAGAGAGAGAGAGAGAGAGAGAGAATTAGGAAGAGAGAGGGCGATGGAGAGAGAGAGCGAAGACGGTGTGAGAGAGGGAGAGATAAAGAGAGAGCGCGAGAGTGAGAGGGAGATGGAGAGGGAGAAAGAGACTGAAAGAGAGTGAGCGAGAGAGAGAGAGAGAGCAAATATTGCCAAGCGAACAATTCACTTCATAATCTTCCCGGGAACCATAGGCTAAAAGGTAATGCATTTCCAAAGCATTAAATATACAATAAAAGATAATTTATTACAATTACTAGGACCTACCGATTCTTGAGGTTTTCCGTGAAGGAGCTCGAGGGAATTGTCGATGTACTCGAGGCGAGAATGCAAGAGGGTGCTGCGACGACGTCCAGTTCAGCATAGAGCTGCGCAGAGAGAGAAGGGAGAGAGAGGTAGAGAGAGAGAGAGAGATAGAGAGAGAGAGATAGGGAAAGAGAGTGAGAGAGGGAAAGAGAGAGAGAGAGAGAGAGAGAGAGAGAGAGAGAGAAAGAAAGAGAGATAGGGAAAGAGAGTAAGATAAAGAGACAGAAAGTACTACCTTGAGTCGGAAGTTGACGCATTCCACAGTCGATTCCTGCGCATAGATGGCATCCCTGAGTGCCTCCTCCAGAATGGTGGTCGAAGTGACGAGCGCGAGAGCAGCCGACGGAGCGAGCGCGCCCGGGCGCGACAGACCCTCGCGCTGAGAGAGAGAGAGCATTTTCAAATGTTTAAATTTCGCGCCAATTTATTTATAAGCCCATCTTTTGTTAAAATTTCAATGGGACACCACAAAATAACATATTAGCAATTATTTATATGAAACAAATAGTGTGAAGATGGAAGAAGAGCAGAATTGGTAACGGTAACTAGAACTGGTCAGGTTATCATCAGAAGTGGTTACGGTTACTTTGAGCAGATATGGATACGGTAACTTTAAGCAGTTATGGATACGGTAACTTTGAGCAGTTATGGATACGGTAACTTTGAGCAGATATGTATACGGTAACTTTGAGCAGTTATGGATACGGTAACTTTGAGCAGTTATGGATACGTTAACTTTGAGCAGTTATGGATACGGTAACTTTGAGCAGATATGGATATGGTAACTTTGAGCAGTTATGGATACGGTAACTTTGAGCAGTTATGGATACGGTAACTTTGAGCAGAAGTGGTCATAGAGAAGCCGGTACCTGCATGTAGTCGAGACTTTCACGGACGCGCTCCTTGGCAGCGTCGACTTGTGCCTGAGACACGTCGTAGAGAGCGACCGAATAGCCGGCCGAGCAGAAGAGCGTCGCCCAATTCGAGCCGATCATGCCACTTTGACAAAGTTTTTTTTTTGATTGTTATTTAATTATTTATTTTTAGATAAATTTTTTAAAATTTTCAGTATCGAAATATGCTTTTATTATTAGTCTTTTTTATCAACTCTAATAATTTACAAGAAGATACTGCTTCTTTTTGTGGACTTCTTCAATAGGGTGAAGAAAGTTAGATCTAAGAAGAACATGGCTAATCGTCTGCCTACCTGCCAATTATGGCGACCTTTCCCTTGGACATCGTTGGAGCTCTTCTGTCCGAAATTAATAATAGCAAAAGCCTGAGAAATGACAGTGTTTACTAGGAATTAATAGCACCAATTCATATAGAGCCTTTGTATGCGTTTTTTTTTAATCAATTACATCCATATATGTAGTTTCAAAAGGATTCTAATCGGAAATGCCAGAGCCAAAAGTTAACAGCGAAACCGAGACACTTTAATGAAAGAACACTATGAGATGACGGAAGAGAAATGACTTTCAAAAGATAAAACCAGTAAAGGTAAACTGGGAGGGTGTGGGGGGGGGTGTCTGCTTGCTAATAATAACTACAGAAGCAAGTTTTCCTAGCGCGTCATTGACCTTGAAAGAGCAACATATACTCAATGCTCTCTTTTCTCGATATAGTGAATGAGAAAAGAGAGCGAGAAGGAGAGGGAGAGAGAGAGAGAGAGAGAGAGCGGGTGAGAAAAGGAGAAAGAGTGAAAAGGAGAGAGAGAGAGAAAAGGAGAGAGAGTGAGAAAAGGAGAGAGAGAGAGCATTTAGAGCGAGATGAAGAAACTGATTGATTTGGTAAACGAAAGTGACAATGAAGCATAATTGAAGGGAGACAAGAAATGATAGCTGATGGAATGATGTGCCATCTCAGCCGGTTCTTGCCCGTTCTATGTTTTGACTTCATCTCTCTCGCTCTCTTTCCCCCTCTCGTTGTCTATCTCTCTCTCTCTCTATTTCTCTCTCTCTCTCTCTCTCTCTTTCTCTCTCTCTCTCTCGCTAATGATTTTCCAGGGTCAGCATCATTTGTGCTAGAGCAATTCTTGAGCTGAATGTACATACTATCGAAACGTCATAATTCAACCTCTTTCCTAAAGGAAAGTAAAAATAAAGCTTGTTAATGACTAAAACGTTTATCGCTAAATGTATTTTTTATTAATACTATTGTATGCATATTCACGCATGAATGTTTAAAGACCTTTAGCAATTTAATAATTATTTTAAAATTACCAGCTAATTATATTGGAATTGGAGAGAGAGAGACAGAGAGATCGGTCGCGGGAAGGAAAAGCAACACGAACATGATAAGGACCGTTTAGTTTGCTCGATTGGTGGGGGGGGGGGGGGAGTCTGCTGCTAGAATGACACAAACGAGTGGGAAAGGGATTGGTGATGAAAGAGAAAAGGAGAGAGAGAGAGAGAGAGAGAGAGAGAGAGAGAAAATAGGGATAGAGAGAGAGAAAGAGAGGGACAGATGGACAGAGAGAGAGAGAGAGAGAGAGAGAGAGAGAGAGAGAGAGAAAATAGGGATAGAGAGAGAGAAAGAGAGGGACAGATGGACAGAGAGAGAGAGAGAGAGAGAGAAAGAAAGAGAGACAGAAAGAGAGACAGAGAGAGTAGAAAAAGAGAAAAGGGTCGAGATGAAACGTACATACGTATCACATCTGTCCACTTTGATAACAAAAGCAAGCACAATGAAGGCACAGTGACTAAAGCAATAAACAACCCACTCTATCTTTCGCTCTCTCTATCTCTCGCTTTCTCTATCTTTCTCTCACCTACTCTCACTCTCTCTCTCTCTTTCTCGTTTGCAGTTTCCGTCAAATTATTCTTATCTTTTTTTCCTTCAAAATTTTTTCTTGTTCAATCTGTTTTCAACACTTTCTTCCATCTTTTCTATTCCTGCGCATTCTTTGCATATCGACAGTTCTCACCATTTATTTCAGAAAGTGTAAACGCACAGAGAAAGAACAGCATTGTTGGCACTTATTAGTATTAGTAATATTGTTACAAAAAAAAAAGTTCACATGACTATCAAACTTGTAAACTACAATCTACAAATTTTAGCTATCTTTCTTCCTTTTCAATGTCCAATGCAATCATTTGTAAATGATCGGCTAATCAGGCAGGGAACGATATGTCTCACGTTCTTTTCTCTATTCGTACGGAGCGCACAAAATATCGATTGATAAAGTTAAGTATGTTTAAATTTGATATCTCATTCGCCTAGCAGCACTTTTATAACCTTTTTGTTTTGAGCATATGAAGAGGCATTTGGCAGCGAATGACTGTTGGGGTATTTGGATGGACCCCGAGAGATTAATTATAGGGGTATATGGATGGACCCAGGGAGATTATCATACATACTTCAAATTTCAGGTTTCACAAATAACTTGTACAGCGAGAGAGAGAGAGAGAGAGTGAGAACTGAGCAATGGCGTTTGGTGAATACATATATAAAATTAGTTTCAAGTTAGGAGTAGGGAGGGGGGGGGGGCGTGGCTAAGCCAAATTGCAAGTAGGCGTGAGAATCCAAGGAAGGGGCGTGGCCTATTCCCAAGTGGGCGTGGCCTATCTACTCTTCGGGTGAGCCTCCGCGCTCGTAGCGTGATTGGTGAAGACGCGCAAGTTGTTGACGCGCCTCGTTCAGCTCCTTCTCCTTGCGCAGCACTGCCTCCTTCGCGTTCATGACCTGAGAGAGAGAGTGTGTCAGAGAGAGGGAGAGAGTGAGACAGGAAGAGAGAGAGAAGAAACAGAGAGGTGAAAGAGAGAGAGAGAGAGAGAGAGAGAGAGAGAGAGAGAAAGAGGAGAAGAGAGAGAGAGACGACAGAGAGAGAAGGTTTTTAGTTTTTATTATTCTTTTTTCAGATTTTAAATAATGACACATACTATTTTCTCATCAATCCAAATTCCTGGCAACTTGCAAAAAGCCTGCTCATACCTGTGCAATGCCGGATACAATCGACTCCTGGATGACGATCGGACGCTGGTCCTCGGCGATCGTTTGACGGGCGGCCGCCACAAGACGCTCTGTCGCTGACTTCACTGCACTGCCTGCAGGAGGGAGGGAGTTTGAGAGAGAGAGAGAGAGAGAGAGAGAGAGAGAGAGAAAGCGAGAGAGAGAGAAAGAGAGATAGAAAGAGAGAGAGAGAGAGAAAGAGAAATGGAGAGAGAGAAAGAGAGATGGAGAGATAGAGAGATATGGAGAGATAGAGAGTGAGTGAGACAAACCCGCTGCCTGGAGCCTTCTATTCGCTTGGCTATGTGTGTCTGCCCTCACGTTGCAAGCGATGAGGAGTTGAGCGGTTGAGGAGGCCACCTCAAAATGGCTTCAGCTAAGGATATATCCTACGATTACTTTCTCCATATTGCACAAAATTTAAACAGCCAGTCGTAATATTCATATCTCCCGCCAATCACAATCAAATTTTCCCGCCAATCACCATATTTAAATTTCGCTCCTATTTCAAAATTCAAATCTCCCGCCAAACCAAACCTGTTTCGCCGCCGAGACGAGCCGTTCTTCGCTGGCCTGTCCGAGCACGAGTGTGTTGGCGGCTTCGCACAGTTGCTGCACGGCTGCGGCGACGAATCGGGCGGCCGAGATGAGTCCCTCCGACCACTGGTAGTCTTGGTGGGGCGCCGCGCCATTGCTGGCTGCTGCCGTCGTGCCGTTCGTGAAGGCGCGGCCTACATTTCGAGAAAGGTAAGAGGTTTGGCGGGAGATTTAAATTGTGATTATACTCATTTTCGTCATTCTTTCTCTCTCTCTCTCTCTCTGTCCTTCCCACTGCTTCAATTCATATCTCCACTCTCTGGCTCTCTCTCTCCATCTTCATCATTTATTCTGTTTCAAATACTCTCTTCCTCCATCTGTTATTTTATCAATTCCTCTCACAGAATCCCTCTCTCTCTCTCTTTTTCACTCTAGCTTTCTCCAAACCTTCCTCTCTCTTTCTCTCTCTCTTTCTCTCTCTCTCTCTTTCTCTCTCTTTCTCTCTCTCTCTCTCTCTCTCTCTCTCTCCTCACCTTGAGCCACCAGCTCTCTCTGTGCATCCGATGCTGCCAAGACGAGTGTCTGCACTGCAGTCGTGATTGACTTGGCCGCAGATAGAATTTGCTCGTCAAATTCGAGATTCTCGTCCGGTCTCTGGAAATTTAGAACTTTCCATTTTAATATTAATTTATCTTTGCGAAATAATTCTCTCATTTAGTTAGATTAATGCACATTTGGCTCTCTGCCAATTATAAATGGGGAGGGGCTAAAAGTCGACAATTCTAAAGGGGCGGGGCTCCAGACAAGTTCCGCCCTTTCGCCTGGTGGAGGCCTTCGATATGTCTAATAGTTCTGGTTGGCGGTCTCGACGCAACCCAAGAATACCAGACATATCAGAGGCCGACCGGCGGGCAGAGTTCTCCGGAGTCTAAAGGGGGAGGGGCGGGGTAAGAGTCAGGGAAGGGGCGGGGCTTTAGATGAGGGGGCGGGGCTAGACTCGGGGAAGAGGACGGGAGGCAGCTTCAATTAACAATAAGATAGGAAAGAGGAAGAGGCTAGAAGCCGTGTCCCTAATAGCTGGATGGGACACAGAGAAAACAAGCCTAAATCTACCGTACTCCCAAATTTGAATTCTAAACTTTCCCGCCATGCTGACCTGGGGCGTGACTCTCGGCCGGAGTTCGGCCAGCTTGACTGCGGCCGCTTCGATGGCCATGGCTGCGCCGAGGAGCTCGTTCTCGGCGATCACCGTTGCGTCGCTCTCGTCGACCCACGCCTATGAAAGTTATTTATTTATTTGAATTTGGCGCCAAAAACAAAAAGGGCGGGAAATTTGAATCTTCTTCTCACCTCTCCCTTGATGAGTTCGGAGCAGCCGATAAGGTCGCCGAGTGCGCGCGCGAGGGCGCGAGACGCGTCGAGGAGAAGCTCCTTCTTCTGGCGGGCACCGCCCGCAGCAGCTGCGTCGCCTCCGGGAGAGCCGACACGAAGGACGCCGTGGAGGGAGCGCATCAGGGAACGCACCTGGAATGGCACTCTCTTTCTCCCGCACTCTCACGCTCTTCTACTTTCTCTCGCTCCCTCACTCTCTTTCCCTCTCCCCCCCCCCTCCCCCTCTCTCTCTCTTTCTCTCTCTCTCTCACTCTATCCTCTCTCTCTCTCTCTCTCTCTCTCTTACCTGCATCGCGACCTCGCGTCCCGAGTTGATGATCCTGAAGCGTGCCTCGGCCGTCTCGGTCTCGTGGGCGGCAGAGCGCGCGGTGCGCAGCAGTTCGGAGACCGCGCCTCTGTGAAGGAAATTCAAATATGAAGAGAGAGAGAGAGAGTGAGTCAGTGAGAGAGAAAGAGAGTGGAAGAGAGTACAGAGTACAGAGTAGAGAGAGAGAGAGAGACAGATAGTCGAAGAGAGTAGAGAGAGAGAGAGAGAGAGAGAGAGAGAGAGAGAGTGAGAGAGAGAGAGGAGAGACATCGCAATTCTCAGACTCAAATCTCCCGCCAACACTAGCCGTACCTGGCCAGGTTGGCGGCAGCCACTGCGTCCGCTTGGTCAAGACTGGCGCCGACGGAAGCGAGCTTCGTGGCGGCGGCCGAGACGCGTTGCGTCGCTCGTGCCAGATGCTCGGGGGTCACCTTAGAGAACACCTTGATTAGAGTGATTTTAGTGGATGATTGTTTCTCCATGTGTCAGATATAGCATCTACCGTATGACTAGGAAACAAACACTCTTTTTTTTCTAGTTTCTCTCTCTCTCCACCCTCTCACTGTTTTTCCCTCTCTTACGCTCTCTCTCTCTCTCTCTCTCTCTCTCTCTTCAGATCTAATCTCATGTTTTCTGACCAGCTGTCCTCCTCCGTGACTCGGTCCCTCTCCGGCATCGTGCTCAAACTTAATGATCTCCTGATGGATGGCCTCCTCGGCTGCCTCGAGTGCGAGTGTCCCCGCGTGGTCGCGGTCCTCCACCGACTTCACCATCTTGAGCAGAGAGCCGACATTCGACAGCATGGTCTGGAACAACAAGAAAATTAATTATATGTGAAAAAATATATATATGCGCTCATTTCTCTCCCAATTTTTTGGATAACTAAACACTCTTATTGCTTCTCATCCCATTTAGCCTCACGCGCCCACTCTCCTTCTCTCTCTCTCTCTCTCTCTCTCACTCCCTTCTCCCTCTCCTCTTTCTCTCACCTTAGTTGCCATCTTGAGTCTCTCCATATTCGTATCCTTGAGCGAGCATCCGGACGCGTTCTTCGTTGCGTGGATGAGTGCAGCCAGTGCGGCAGCGACATCTCGGCACGCATGCATCACGGAGACCTGCCGGAGAGCATTCTGTTATCATCTTTTCCTTCTGCCTTCTCTTTCCCCTTCTCTGCACTCTCGTTTCTCTGTTTTCTCTAGCTTTCTTTCTCTCTCATCTTCTCTATGAACTCCCTCTCTCTCTTCATTCTCTCTCTCTTCCAACCTGTCCCTCTGCATTGTAATCGACGCTGAGTGCGATGGCTCCAGTCTTGACCGTCTCGGTGAGTGCGACCATGGTGTGGACGGCGTTCTGAGCGGCGACCGCAAGTTGTTCCTGATTCGACGCCGCGCCTGCCACCAGCGCCTTCGTGTCTTCGATCAGCGACTTGGCCGTCTTCATGACCTGGAGAGAGAGAGAGAGAGAGAGAGAAAACAGGAACAAATAGTGACGGAATCAACGCTACAGAAAGAACGAGGTGAGATCGGGCGAGAGAGAGAGAGAAAGAGAGCAAAAGAAAATTTTTTACTGAATAAGCGCTATTAAGAGAAAGAGAGAGATAGATAGATAATTAGGGCGAGAGAGAGAGAGAGAAAGAGAGAGAGAGAGAGAAAGAGAAAGCAGCAGAGAGACGAAGATAGAGAAAGAAATTGAGAGATAGAAAGAGAGAGAGAGAGAGAGAGAGAGAGAGAGAGAGAGAGAGTCCTCCTGACCTCATCCCTATAGGCCGAGAAGTCTCCCGCCGCAGCTGCAGTAGCCACGACGTTGTGCACGCCGGCTTCGTGGAGTGAGCCTGAGGCAGCGAAGAGAATCGTCGTGTCCAGGTCGCCCACGATGCCAGACACCGTGTTCGCAGCGTTGATGCACGCCTGCGTACCCTTCGAGCCTGCAAGAGAACGGGCTCTCTCTCTCTCTTCCCTCTCTTCTCTCTCTCTCTCTCTCTCTCTCTTAACTCTCTTCTCTCTCTCTCTCTCTCTTCCCTCCCTCTCTCTCTCTTTCACTCTTTCTCTCTCTCTCTATCTCCCTCTCCCCTCACCTTGATGCAATGCAGCGAGGACCTCTCTGACCATCTCGACGACCTCGGCTGCTGCTTCGGTCAGCTCGCGTTGGGCGACTGCGTCCACTTCGTGTGCCATTCTGCGGCCGGCCTGGAAGACAAAAAAATACGACTAGCCAACTTTTCTTTTCTCTCGTTCTTTTCTAGCTAATCATTTTTTTAATGTATTCATTTATTTGAACAAACATATAAAGCCTATTTAAGTCTCGATTTTTTTTCCTTAAAAACACCAGTGTTATGTTATATAAAAAAAAATTGCGTTGTAAAAAAAAAGAAGAAAAAAGGATTCCTGGCACTCTGCCAAGTCTCCTCCAATCTCTCACTTTCTTGACACAATCGATGCACGCCGAGCCGAGTCGCTGCACGGCCACCTTGAGCCGCTGCGCCTGCTCGGGCGTCGCGGCTGAGGCGGACTGGAAGGCGGGCGCTGCCTGTGCAAATATTACTATACTTCTAATTTTATTATTATTTCCTGTGAAATATTACTATACTTCTTATTTTATTACTCTTTTTTTTTATAAATAAATATATATAATTTTTATTTTTTCCCAATATTTTGTTTTAATCTTTTGATCAAAAACAAGCGAAAGCGTGAAGAGTCATGTCATTTCTATCACAACACCTTCCTCCCTCTATTTTTAGTGTGCCAGAGTATCCCTTCCATTTTCGGTGTGTCTAGCATACCTCGTGTGCCAGTCTCTGGTAGGTGTCGGAGAGATGGAGGGAGCGTGCGCCGAGTTCATCCCTTGGCGCAGACGGCAGTGCGGACGCTGTCCGCGCAATCTCTTCCAGGTAGGTTGTCATGCTGCACAATGGGCGGATTTAGCTCTCTTTCTCTGTCTATCTAAGTCTCTCTCTCCTCTCTATCTCTCTCTCTCTCTCTCTGTCTATATAAGTCTCTCTCTCTCTCTTCTCTCAATATATCATTCTCTTTCCCTATCTCTCCCTCTTTCTCTTTCCTTATTTCTCTCTCTCTCTCTCTCTCTCTCTTACTTGGTCTGTGCATCCACGAAAGAGCGGCTCTTGTCCGGGCTGGACGCTGCCTGGGCATCAGTGTGCGCGATGGAGCGCGTGATGGTCTCGACAAGGCCGGTAGTGTTGCCTGAATCAGGAGGATTCTATTTCTCTCTCTCTCTTTCTCTCTCTCTCTGGCTACCTCTCTCTCATTCTCTCTTTCTCTCTCTCTCTCTGGCAACCTCCCTCTCATTCTCTCTCTCTCCCCACCTTGCTCCGAGCTGAGTCGATTGACGTAGGAGAGCAAGTCATGGAGTGCATCCTTGAACTGCGCCACGGACTCGTCGACTCGGCTGTGTGCATCGTGGGCCTGGAAGAGAGGCGGGAAAATTTATTATTCAAATTTATTTCTACCGTACTTATTCTAGGAAACAGTGTGCGTTCGTGCATAGCAAAGTTCTAGGATGAGAGGGAAGAGAGAGAGAGAGAGAGTGAGAGAGAAAGAAAGAGAGAAAGTGAGAGAGTGAGAGAAAGAGAGGGCGAGAGAAAGAGAGAGAGAATTACGTGTCCATAATCATCGACGGGGCGTCCTTCTCCCTCGCGATGAAGCTTACACAATCATCGACAGCTTCGCATTTTTATTAGATTTGGGGCAAGCGCGGCAGGAGTTGGGCAGAGGGAAGGAAGAAACAGGGGAAGGAAGAGAGAGAGAGAGAAAGAGAGAGAGAGAGAAGAGAGAGAGAGAGGAAGAGTGAGAGAGAGAAAGAGTGGGAGAGACGGTGAAGAGAGAGAAGTTAGACAAAGAGAGAGAGAGAGAGAGAGAGAGAGAGAGAATGAGAAAGAAAGAAAGGCTTCACGAGCTCGTGCGGGGACACCAAACGACATTAGGCTACGCTTGCCTTCCCGACGACTTGGCCCTATGCTGATGGCCGCTATTGTCTAGGTTCATCAGAGGATGAGAGAGAGAGAGAGAAGGAAAGAGAATGAGAAGGAAAGAGAGAGAGAGATAGTAAGAGAGACAAAGAGAGAAACAGAGAGAGAGAGAGAGAGGTCAGACAGCCTGTGTTGAAGTAGAGCTTGAAGATCAGAAAGAAATATAAGCAGAGATGAGAGCGGGGTCCGCTGGGGCAAGGATGCGAAAGAGATTGATGGCTGAATGTCGTAGTTCAGATGATGGCTATTGATGCTTCTATCTGCATTTCTCTCTCCCTCTCTTTCTCTCTCACTCTAGCTCTCTCTCTCTCTCTAACCCTCTCTCTCTCTCGATCCTATCTCTATTCCTAATCGGTTCTCGTCTGCTTCTGCTCCAGTCACTGGCTGTCGGTTACTCGGGCTCTCTCTCTCTCTCTCTC
>CALZFC010000124.1:612500-632500 GCA_945643635.1 Allodiplogaster sudhausi
AGAGGAAGTAAAACAGATATAGTGAGAAAGAGAGGGAGCGAGAGACAAAGAGGCAGACAGAGAGACAGAGAGACCGAGAGCACGAGAGAGAGAGGAAGAGAGTTAGAGAGCGAGTGAGAATAGAAGAAAGGTCGCCCGATATTTTAGAATGCCGAACGACATTTATTTAGAGCTGAGTGAGATATGGGAACAGAGTCGGATGACGATTCTTGTCATTTTTCCTATCAACGAACCTTTAAAAATTCTCTTCATGTTTCTTTTTCATTCTATATTCATCACGTTAAACAAAGAAGAGATGGGTCACTACTCTCTATCTTAGGCTATATTTCTCTCTCTCTTTCTCTCTCTCTCTTTCGGACTCACTCTCTGTTTCTCTCCTCGGTCTCCTCTCTCTCTCTCTCTTTTCTCTCTCTCTCTTTCTCTCTCTCTCTCTGCCTCTCCTCCTAACCCAATCATGTTGCTGCTGGCGTCCAGCATAGACCGCGTCGCGGCAAGCACCGGTATCTGTGCATCGCGGCCTTCGGGAGAGATCTGAGCGGGACGCGCCGCAAAGTCGGGATGATCAACGAATTGCTGTAACGAATTCAATTAATTAATTCAATTAATTAATCACTTTCATCCTTATTCCCTCTGATAATTGGCTCTTTTTACTATAATTTGCGCTTAAACTTTTCAATATTTGACTTCTTAGACTCAGACACAATGTCGGAACTAATTGTAAGAAGGATCAAAGTATGCTTTTAGAGAACAGCAGCGAATAAATGGCAAGGGGCTGAAAGCCACTGCTGACAATGAGTACCATTCTCATTAATATTTAAAAAAAAACATATTCTCAATGAGACTGGCTAAAGACATTTTTTTTTCATTCCTCGAGCAATAATAATAATAAGGTGGCTTAGTTTAAGTTTTGAGGGGTCCCTTGAGATGCCTCATGTTGTCTAATGATTGAACTATGCTCTCCATCTTCTCCTCCCGTACCTGCAAGCTCTGGACCGTCTCGCGGACTTCGCGTGCCGTTTCAGAACATCTTGCAAAGCTTTCAGCACTGAAATCAGAATTTCTTATTTCTTGGCAGATATTTTACATTCTTCTTATCCTTTTTCTAAATCATTTTTTTTAAATATTTACAGCTCGAAGCCCTCATACAAACAAGATGGAGAGTCAGAGAGTGCGTGTGAGAGAGACAGACAGATAGATAGAGAGAGAGAGAGCGCGAGAGAGTGAGAGAGAGCGAGAGAGAGAGAACGAGAGAGAGAGCGAGAGAGAGAGACACAGACCTGTTCCTCTCGTCGAACGTCTTCTGACTGGCGAAGAGCTCGGAGGTGTTCTGCGCGAGTTGGCTGGCCTCGTTGATGAACTGCCGCTTCACCGCCACTGACGCGGCACGCTCGGACGCGTCGCGGCAGAGGGAGGCGATCAGAGAGGCGTGCGTACCCACTTCGTGAAGGTCCTGAGGGGAACAGAAGGGGCGGTTTGAGGCCATTTGCTACTATTCTACAGACGGATTAAAAAGAGAAGAGATAGCACAGAGTCCAAAGGATAGAGATGGAGAGAGAGAGAAGGGCGTCTCAAATTTATCATCTGCGATGTGTAAACGAGCGATAACAGACAACGAGAGAGTGTGTGTGAGAGAGAGAGATCGAGAGAGATGGAGAGAGAGAAAGAGAGAGAGAGAGAGATCTCTTACTTCCATGAGTCTCTGCTGATCTTCACTGCCCCTCTCGATCCTCTCGCATGCTCCTTTGACTAGCGTGGCCGCTCTCTGCAGCCTCGGCGCGTCCACGAGTGCTGGCGTGCCGCGGACACTGCGCGCATGCGAGACACCCACCAGGTAGGCCGACTGCGCAGCCGACTCGGCCAGCGAGCACACAGAGTCCGCTGATTGACTGCAAGAGGAGAGAGGGAGAGATAGAGGAGAGAGAGAGAGAAAAGAAGAGAGAAAGAGAGAGAGAGAGAGAAAGCGGAGAGAGAGAGAGAGAGCTGAGAGAGAAATTGAGGGAGGAGATAGTCTGTCTAGCAATCACCAGCTAATAGGCCGACATAGACCCACAGAGTTCCCTGATGAGTATTCCGTATAAACCCCCTGGGATCACCCTACTTTTTTTAGGTCCTTGAATCCCCCTTTTTGGGTCCTTGAATCCCACCCTCACTTTTTAGGTACGTGAATAACCCATCCAACTCACCGCACACTCTGGCAGAACTTGTCTGCGTCGGCGCGCCCGCCCGTCTCCATGGCCTTTGCGTTGCGCGCGATGCCAGTCATGGCTTCGCCAAGACGGCGCGATTGCTCGGTCACCTGAAAGAAAATTCGCTTAAATTTTTCAAATTCAAATTTCCCGCCAAAAATTCTTTGCCGCGAAATTTGAATCTATAATAAAATGGTGAACGCTTTGACCTGCTCGAGGCTGCTAAAGTAGGACTCATCGTTGACAGGAAGGGTTGCGTGCTCGAGGAGAGGGCGGACAGACTAAACAAAAGAGTTCGATTTCTCGATATTCATTGCATTTTGCAATCCACTTCATGGCCGTCTGCCAACTCTTACCTCTCTGACCTCTCTCTCTCCATCTCTCTCTCTCTGACCTGAATCTGCCTAAGTGCCGCATCGCACTCCTGCTCCCATGGCCGCTCTCCTTCTGCGACGACCCTCTCAACAACGGCGTTGACTGTCTCTGTGAGCTGTCGCGACGTCGACTGCAGGGTCTGGAAGGGAGCGGCGTCCCCTCGTCCGGCTACGGCGCCCCTCTCTGGCGACGCCGAGCCTACCATGGCCGCACGGCGGAGCACTTCGATCGCGTGCTCGCGGGCGTCCTGCAGCGACAATGAGATGATTGGTGTACGGTAGTCAGGGACCAAATAATTCCTGGCAACTTGGCAACGCCCATAACTCCTCTTGGCACTCTGCTAACTCCCAATTTCCTAGCAGCTTGCCAAATCCCAAAATCCTGGCAACTTGCCAACACGCCCAACCTCAAGCATATTAATCGTCTCCGCTCTCTGCCTCATGTCCCTGAGCGCGGGCAGCGCGGCCATGACCGCCGTGTGGAAGTCGGTGTAGGTGTGCACGAAGACGTCGACCGACTCACGATGACAGGGCGCTCGGACGGAGACGACGAGCTGCGAGGTGGAGTCGACGAGACGAGAGGCCGCCTTGCGTACGTCGGCCTCGCGCACGGTGGAGGAGAGCTGGACTTGGCTGAAATGTTTAGTTTTTAAACTTATATTTATTTACTTATATTTATATTTTTCATTAACAATTTTTTCTTTTTATTTATTCATCATAATCATTCACATTAAAAAAAGATGAAGCCCAGTGCTATTTAAAGCATGCAAACTAAGAAGTTACAGCGAAACTATTAATCTATTTTTTCTTTTAATTTCGCAAACCTACCGAATCTGATTGATTGCCGTCTCGACGTGCTGGTACTGCGGAAGGCACGCAATCACTTGGCGCAGACTGGTGCTCACCTGAAGGACAATGGTTTCTCTCTCTCTCTATCTTCTCTCTCTTTCTCGCATTTCTCTCTCTCTTTCTCTCTCTTCTCTCTCTCTCTCTCTCTTCTCTCTCTCTCTTCTCTCTCTCTCTTTCTCTCTCTCTCTTTCTTTCTCGCTCTTTCTCACACATCTCCTCTCTCTCTCTCTCTCTCTTTCTTTCTCGCTCTTTCTCACACATCTCCTCTCTCTCTCTCTCTCTCTCTCTCTCTCCCAACCTGCTTGGCCGCGGTCGCCAGCTGCTCTGGGCGTGCGTCTTCTCGAACTCTATCAAAGACGAGCCCCGAATCGTGAACAACCGAGCGAGCCGAGACGATGAATCTGAGAAAGGCATCGTTTTCCTCCTTTACTCTCTACTCTTTCTCTCTCTCTCTGTCTCTCTCTCAAACCTGGCAAGTTGCCAATAACTGACTGATCGATCGGCGTGTCGTGTCTCGTCGCGCACACGTCTCGGACGAACGATGTGAACTGCCTCAGGGACTGCGCCGCTTCGACTGCCGACACGCCAATGTGCTGGCTGTCGTGGTTGGCAGAGGCTGAGACGAGCTGTGCGAGTGTGCTGCCCACCTGGGAGTAGCAGACGTTTACTCCTGTCTCTTTTTTTTTTGGCAGCTTGCCAAGCCATTAATTTTAGTGTGTGTGTGTGTCTTACAATTAGTGCTTATTGTAATAAGTCTCCATCCTCCTTTTTAGTGTGCGCCTCCTCTACCGTATACCTGTCTCGTGGCGTTCATGAGTGACGTGGTTGCTGAGTGCGCCGTGACATCTCGGCTGGTCGCATCGAGACGGTTGGCGAGCGCCGCTCGCTGCACTTCGAGCAGCTCTTCGTTCAACTCCTGAAACCGAGATGCGAGTTTTTTTGCATTTCTCACTTGCCTAATACTACTGGCCTTCTTTCTCAGACAATCACATATTCACTTCTGAACTTCTCTCTTGCCTTCAGCCGTTCTCATTCTTCTCTAGGCAGCTCAATTTTTTTCTCTCTTTCTCTCTCTCTCTTTCTCTCTCTCTCTATCTTTCTCTCTCTCTCTATCTCTCTCTCTCTCTCTCACCCTACCTTGATAAGTTCCTC
Organism: Allodiplogaster sudhausi; assembly: GCA_945643635.1. Lineage (NCBI taxonomy): Eukaryota > Metazoa > Nematoda > Chromadorea > Rhabditida > Diplogasteridae > Allodiplogaster > Allodiplogaster sudhausi. Next base: position 617,062 of record CALZFC010000124.1, read on the forward strand.
AGAGTACACGAGCTGCTGGCTAAAGTTGAGCTGCTGCGCGTTGTTGAGTGCGACTCTGAGAGTGGAGAGTGACTCGTCGAGTTGCTGGCTCGCGGTCGACAGATTCGATGCCATGTGCTCGTCAGGCACATGGGGCACCGTGCGGCGGGCAGCCGTCACCAGACGGGCACCCGGCTCGAGGATCTGGAGAGAGAAAGAGAGAGAGAGAAACATGGAGAGAAAGGTGGTTAGAGAAAGGAAGAGAGAGAGAGAGAGAGAGAGAGAGAGAGAGAGAGAGAGAAAGAACGAGAGAGAGAGAGAGAGAGAGAAGAAAGAAAGAGAGAAGAAAGAAAGAGAGAGAGAGAGAGAGAGAGAGAGAGAGAGAAAGAAAGAGAGAAGAAAGAAAGAGAGAGAGAGAGAGAGAGAGAGAGAGAGAGAGAGAGAGAGAGACTCAAACCTGGTGTGAGTCCCGGATCAGTCGGCTCTGCGCGCGGAACTTCTCGCTAGCTTCTCGCGCATTCTGGCTCTCGCGAATGGAAGAGATGATTCTGTAGAACATTCTCCGCTAATCAATCTCTACTTCATTCTCACATACATAACAATGATGCCTACTTGACAATTATAATGTTCCATACTACATAATATAGTATGTAGGATAGTAGAAGGGTCTCTCAAGGGCCCCTTAAAAATTTAAGACATTTAGTCCCCTAATTTGTACGCCATTTGGACCCCTAACATAAGGGACGGAGAGTTTTAGGCCCATAGGATGCCCCCCTCATTCCTGCTCACCTCGGCACAGTCTGGCTCGTCTGCGTGCTCTCATAGAAGAGCTGGTCGAGAACGACATCTTCTTGGACGGTTTGCTGAAAGAGAACAAAAATATACTTTTTGCTTTATTGTAAACAACTAAATTTATTTAAAATGTTAGTTAGACTTTCGAACAGAAAACAAAAAAGTAATCTTTTCACACCCACTCTTTCTCTTCTGCTCTCTCTTTGTAACATTAATTTCACCATTATTAATGACTCAACAAAGGATTGTATTCTCAACTTGAAGACGGACAACAATTGGCTTTTAATAGAGGGCCGGTGAATTTTGAAGAAGATTATGTTGATATTAATCCATGTCGGAATACTAAAGGAAAAGCTCTTAAAGATTCGAGCGAAGAAAATAAAATTTGCGTCAGATATAGTGCAAATAGAAATGATGGGGGGTGTGCTGGGGTACGGTAGAGTGTAATCAGGTCGGTTAGCGGGACAGGATTCAGAGAAGAGAATAAAGAAAGAAGAAAAAAAAGTCCACCACGCCATGCGCCCCGATATGATGTGAGTAAGAGGCCACTGCACAAAAAGAAGGCGAAACGCAAGCAGAGAATGGAAAAGGGATAAGTCGGGAAGGAGAGATAATTGCATTTTGAGAGATTTAAAGACAAAGAGAGAGAGAGACAGAGAGAGAGAGAGAAAGAAGAGAAAGAGAGAAAGAAGAGAGAGAAAGAAGAGAGAGAAAGAAGAGAGAGAAAGAGAGGGGGAGAGAGTGTGAGAGAGTAATATCGAGAGCGATAGGGTCTCGCGTTGTGCCTGTTTCATCTCTGCAAGGACCCTTTTAGTGGGTGGCAAGATGGCCTCTTACTCAACATCATATCACAAATGCATGACATTTTCGCTTGGCGCCGCGCAACCCTATCGCTCGAGAGAGGAGTGAATGTGTGACAGCTGGTGTCTCTGCAGCGCATGCCAGAATCGAGGGGTCTCAATCGAGTATGAGCTGGGGGGGGGTGAGAAACCCCTTTTGACCTTCTTCTCCGAAAACGATGTCGAAGGAGTAGGAAGAAGAGGTTGCTGCTGGCGGAGACGTCCTTGTGTGGCGGATGGCCGCTAGCAACGTAAAGTGCCCCCCTCACCCACTTTCTTATTCCTTCGCCCCGCCCCTCCCAAAAGTACATCCTTTATTCACACCCCTCACCATGGCCACCGGCCCTTTTGGGCCGCCTTTTGGAAGCGTGACAGGGGTAGCTGGAGAATCGCTGAGAATTTCCGGGAGAGGAGAGAGACAGACTAGAGAGAGTGCAGCAGACAGAACGAGAGAACGAGAGAACGAGAGAAAGAGAGAGAGAGAAACTAAGACAGAGAGGGCGAGAGAGACAGAGAAAGACAGAGAGCGAAGCAGGAGAGAGAGAGAGAGCACGAGAGAGAGAGACCATTGTGAAAGTAGCAAGCATTGCGTGTGTATGTGTATAAGGAGCACCTCGACAACGGCCCCCTTTCATGCACAACCCTTTCCCCTTCCGCTCGGGAAGAGATGCCTGAAGGCGTCTGGAATGTATTGTCTGTGCACCTATTCAGAACCCCCCCCCCCCTTGGCCACTGCCACTTACAAGAAGCTTCCCTCCACCAATTCATATATGCCCTCGCGGCCCCTTGAATATGCGGCGCCCCCCCCCCAGGCAGCATCCAGTCAGTGAACATGCATTTCAAGGGGCTTAGAACGAATTAATGCCCCCCAACCACTCTTACAGTAAGATTTCCCGGAATCTCTAGTTGGTATGAAATTATCCGTTCTAACAGTGGAGGGATTGCCTTCATTATTTCTATATTCGCACATATTTGGGCACTTTAAACAAACTAAAACTTTTTAAAAAGTATACAGTGTGAACGGGAGTAATAGATATTGTTTGGCGTAAAAATGAGAGGATAGAAAAACGAGCAAAAGTTCTGAAAGAAGATTAAGGCAGTGAAAAGCGAGAGAAATAGAGATTTTGAAGTATCGGGATAATCGTGGACACACTTTAAAAGGGGCAAGTCTCACGCACTATTCTCAATATGGTGGCGAGAAATGCTGCGAAAATAGAGTAGCAGATTCGCTCAATGCTCGTCTCATTTTTGGAGACTTTTAAGGTAGCTGCAAAATATTTTTTTGAAAATCTAATCAAAAATCTGGTGGATTCTTACAGGGTAAACAGAGTAAAATAGGCCTAACAAGTAAAGCACTAGTTAGCGATAGATTTGGTGAAAAAATTAGCTAAAGCAATGCATTTTATGAAAGAATGGGTTCGTTCTTTGGCGCTATTCAACATAAATTTCTTGGGGCTCTCAACTACTATTAGATACTGTGTGGTGCAGCGTTTTCGTTTCGCGTTAAATTTCGTGTGGCGGATATGTGTGACCATTCCAAAGGAGCGCCATCTATGCAAGCCGGTGGGTCCTTGCGCCACCCCTTCCCTGACGGGCTCCCCTAGCGGTATTGCGGAGTGGGCGTTGGCGGCTTTGGCGGTACGGGAGGGGGCGGGCCGCGCTGAATGGGGATCTGGAAGACGGTGTGCTCATCGTCAACCAGGAGCTGCTCTTCGACTTCGCGCCGTTGCTTGGTCGTGTCTAGACGCGGCTTCTTGGGAGCGGCTTGCGTCAGCGCACCCCTGGCAATGCCTCCTAGACCCTCGGCCCCTGATGTCGTAGTCTCTAAGCGAATGTGGTGGTGCTTGACGGCGGTTGTGCCGTCGTCCGCACGGCGCTCCGTGACGCGTTCCGTCGTGGTTCGCTGGACGCCCGGCGCCGGAATCGACGTCGTGCGAATGTTGTGGACGCGGACGTTCTCCTTCTCGTGCGTCGACTCTTCGCGTCGATGTGGCGGTGGCGCGGGCGGCGCCGTTTCCTGCACCCACAGATTACGATAATTGCTCTTCTCTTTTTCGCCCTAGGACTACAGATTACAGTAACATAGGTCTTCTTTTTCGCCTCAGGACCCAACCACTACCGCGCCAGCTACAGTATGCATACGCTCGGACATCACATTACTTTCCGCATGGGAGCAAGGCCAACAAGCACGCGAGCACCACAGTATTGGTGGGAAGCAGTACGCGCCTTGTTGGAAGAGAGCAAACCGAGGGAGGCTTCTCTATTTGTGTTTCAAAAGGTTTAGCTTAGAGGAGGGACATTACCGTACTCTTACAAAGCAAATTGTGCCGCTGGTGTGTGTTCTGTGCTTGATTGAGGCCAAGGAGGGCGTGTTCTTGAAAGAGTAAACGGCCTTGTGGACGTGGAAGCGGTGAAAAGAGGCGTGCATTACTGATATTATTCGAATTATAAACAGTTTTAAAGACCAAAGGGATTAGATTTGAAGCATCGGGAGTGCTCTGGAAATAGAGTGTCTTCTCCATTCATAATTAAATAATTATCTGCCTCCTTTTCTCGGCTAATAAGAGACAAACATGCTCTCAGCTCTCGCAACTTGACGACGACCTAAGCCTCGAGTAATGAGGATTGCAAGTTTTTTTCTTATTCATACTCTCTTTAGACAAGCTTGGGCACGTCGTTCAGGGAGTGGGGGTTTACAAAAGCTTCTTTCATTTTTCTCTCTCTCTCTCTTTCTCTCTCTTTTCTCTCTTTCTCTCTCTTTCTCTCTCTGACCCTTTTTCAACATTGCCTACCTTCACGGCGCTTGCAGCAGCGATGGTCTGCGTCGCATTGTAGGCCACCTAGAGACGTGCAAGGAATTAGGGCTTCAAATGTTTGCCTCCTTCTCCCGCCCGAAGCCATTCGAAAATATTTGACATTTGGTCCTGACCAGAATTCCTCCCACTACTGTATTTTCTCTATCGCTCCCCCGCTCGACCTGCTTGGCCGCCTGCTCCAACTCGTGCATGGTTCTGGTTGCCTGCTGCTCGCTGGTGGCTCGCGTCGTCACGGTCTGCAGTCGTTCAGTTGCCGTGCGCAGTGCCTCAGTGGTCTCGGCGGCGCCCGGGCGCGACTCGCACTCCTGGAAATACGGTAGCTCTGGTCCTGCCACGACTTTAAGATCGGAGTTTGAGCCACACGTTCAGGATTCCGTGATTTTGGCGAATAGAGGAATGCAAGTAGAGATTGTTGAGGGTTAGGAAGATTGCGGGCCTACGAATAATGGGAGAATATTGCTCGTCTAGGACAAATCCAGCCTGATCTACGGAGGTATAGAGATATCAATTGATTGAAAGCATCGATTGATTCAAAGTATCGATTGATTCTAGTTCATCCATCTTCCCTATCGATTACCTTGGCCGCATCGATCATGTGGCTGGTGGCGTCAGCCACCTGTCGCGCCGCGTCCAGCAGCTTCGTCCTGCTCTCCGGCCGCTGATTCGCCTCGCGTTCAAACTCTTCGACCAGAATTTGCGAGTGGCGAATGACCTGGAACATAGACACTAGAGCTAGCTTTTGGTCCCGGGTGGAAAAGAATAAAATTCAAATGGAGAATTGGCGCGAAAGCAGCGAGCTACTACCGTACCTTCTCTCCCTGGCGCACCATCTCTTGACTCGGGCCCTGGTGCGTGATGAGCTGATTCGACGAACGCAGCAGCTGCTTGTACTCATCGTGACGCTGCTGCTCAGTGTCCTGGGGTGTAGATGTGGATGTACTTGGTATCATGATTGGGCCCTATGACTCCCCCCAACCCATATCTAATCACACCCCCACCCTGATGATACATGGCCCTAATCTACGTACACACATCTAACATGACCGCCTCGCTCTGAGCTTGCACAGATCTGAGGATTCTGGTGCTGGGGGTCATCTTCCGCTCACTCTATCTGTTCCCACTCCTACACCCAGAAGCCTTCTCATCGCTCCTGGCATATATTATTGAGGGCCATTAGTATAATCGCCCCCGCTTTTTACCTTGTATATCTTTGGATTCTCTCGGATGTGTCCGAGGAGTCCGTCGAGTGCTGAGGTGACTTGGCGTGCGGCTGCGTGGATGTCGTGCAGATTCTGCGTTGCCTGCTGCCGGTTCGAGTCGTACTCGCATGCCTTCTGCGCGTCCAGCAGCAGATGCTCCACCGTTCGGGACACCTGCAGGGTGGAAGATCGATCATTATTGATTCTGTATCCATTTAATCACCCTGCTATGTACTCTTTTTTCCGTTACAACGCCTTGTTCTTCTCTGTGCATATATCTTTTCTTCATTTATCCTTATCTCTGTTTCTCTCTCACCCTATCTCTCTTTCTCTCCCTAACACGTTCTCTTCTCTCCGTTTATCTCTTGTCTCATTCTGCCTCTCTCTTCTCTCTCCCTAACTCTCTTCCTCTATCTTGGTCTTTTCTCTGTCTCCCTCCCTCTCTCTCTTCTCTCTCTCTCTCCCTTTATCTCTCCCTCTCTTTCTCTCTCTCCCTTTATCTCTCTTTTCTCTCTTTTTCTCTCTCTCCCTTTATCTCTCCCTCTCTTTTCTCTCTCCTCCCCCTCTCTCTTCTCTCTCTCTCTCTTCTCTCTTTCTCTCTCTCTCTCTCCCCACCTCCTTGGCAGCATTGGTGAGCTGTTGCTGGCAGGCGGGGCTGTCGATGGTGGGCGCGACCACCCTCGTGCATGCCACGAGTTGTGAAGTGGCGAACGCGCACTTGGTGGCCGACTGGATGACCTTGTCCGTGGCCTCCGGCTCTTCGCATGCTGCCGAGATGGTCTTCGCGCTAAAAAAAATTATTAATATTTTTAATGATTTAAAATATAATTGTATACTTTTCTTGCTCTAATATTCATATATTCATTATGCACATTCCTCTTTCACTATATTTAGGCATTTATTTTTAATAATTCTTTAAATGCGAATAAAAAAGTCTCCATACATGAACATTCCTCTTTCACTATATCCTTTCCTGAAACTCAACAAAAACAATATTACATTTCTCGCATAATAAATTCTATATCATTGAAACTGCGGTTCAATCAACAATGCAGAAAGCCGTGAAGCAGGGATTATAATTTGAGCGTCGTTTCTCTAACTGTCTCTTTCTTCTCCTCTCTAACTCTCTTACCTCTCTCTCTCTCAGTCTCTCTCTCTCTTTCTCTCGCTCTCAGTCTCTCTCTCTCTAGCTCTTAGTCTCTCTCTCTCTCTCTCGCTCTCAGTCTGTCATCTCCCTATCTCTCTCCGCGAAATTATCATCGTCAGTCAAACAATAAACTGTGGTCAGCGACAGATGGTGGAAATGCCAATGTAAACTATGCAAGCCAGCAGTTCCACTCTCAGTAAGTCACAACTCTTATAAGAGGGGATTTCCTGCCATCTTTCACTCCTCTCCCGCTTACGCTTTTCCTCTCCCTTGGGCAGCTGTCTACTCTGAATGAGCACTAAATTCCATCTAAGACTCTGTCGTTCTCTCTTTCTCTCTCTCTCTCCCTCTCTGTCTCTCAGTCTTACTTCATTCCTTCTTTCTTTCTCACATCCCTTCTCTCTTGCTCTTCAAAAAACAAAATTCAAACACTGAGCACTTTACCAATTCGCAATCTCTTGAATGGTTCAAAGAGCACAATTCTATAGAAAGGGTAGTATTTTGTCTTGTAGCCAACGATGCATACGGGTAGGTTCATGTTCCTAAGTGCGGCTGCTTTTTTCTCTTTCTTTCTGTCTCTCTCTCTTTCTCTTTCTCTATCTCTTTCTCTCGCTCTCTCTCTCACCCTCTCCCTCTCCCCTCTATCTAAACCCAAGAGCAACCCTGGTTGGCAGCGGTGGCAAGAGCATCTCAAATTTCGTACCCGATTGGTACACGGCTCTACTCTTACGCCATGGGAACTGCCCGAGCATTGTCGGGGGTGGCTACTGGGTTACGAAGGAAATTGACGGCCGGGGGAATAATGCCAGAGGGAGAGAGAGCGCGAGAGATATGAGAATAAGAGAGAGGAAGAATGAGCGAAAGACGGAGAGAGAGAGAGAGAGAGAGAGAGAGAGAGAGAGAGCAAAGAGGAAGTCGACAACAAATTAGAATAGAGTATGACTAGGCTAGATAGAATGGCTGTTCTCTGAGCTGCCTTCTGGCTGACCTCGGAAGACTCTGGTGCTGTGCAAGGCGCTGCTTAGTCTTGGCTGGCGCTGGGTTCGCCTGTGGTGGCTTAGCCTGCGGAGGATGAGCGCCATGAAGGAAGTAATAGTTATACTCGACGCGATGACGAACCGTTGGCGGCATTGGGGGTCTTTTGGCCTTAGCTTTAGCCCAAGTCTTAGTCTTATAGCCTTAGCCTTCCCCTTAGCCTTCGTCTTGGCCTTAGCCTTAGACTTTAGCCTTAGTCTAAGGCCCCTTCTTATTGTTAGAAGGAGGTATGGGAGAGTGAAGGTAGAGAAGCAGGCGGTGAATTGGGATAGGCAGCAGTGGTGGTGACAGGCCAGAACACGAGCGAACTCTCAGTAATGTCCTGGGATTCGATGACTCCTTACAATTAGATTGGAAAGGCAGACAGGCAGATCGTTGGGAGGATGCTTTTAAAGTCAGCTTTCTCTCTTTCTCTCTCATTCACTCTCTCTATCTCTCTCTCTCTCACTCTCTCCCCAATCCGCAATCTCTCACCCCACAACTTTCCCTCATGGAATGTAGTACGCAGATGTAGTGTTTCTCTGCACTCTGGACGTCTGCAAGATTAATGATAGATAAGTCCGCTCTAATATTGTTGCTCAGTTAGAGATTAAGAGGGATGAAAGATATGGAGAACTGCAAGAGCTATCGGGAGAGCGAGAGAAAGAGAAAGAGAGAGAGAGAGAGAGACAGAGGTAGAGAGAGAGAGAGACAGAGAGACAGAGAGACAGAGAGAGAGAGATTGCCTTGCTGACTTATTACGTAACGGCCAGCTGGTTTGTGAGCTGGGAAGGAGAAGCTGAAAGATATAAAGAATGGGAAAGGAATGACGGCCAATGAGAGGATTAGCACATAGATATATAGGGGGAGAGATAGGGAGAGTGAGAGAGGGAGAGAGAGGGGAGGGGAGGGAGAGGGGAGGGAGAGAGAGAGGGGAGGGGGAGAGAGAGGAAAAGAGAGAGAGAGAGAGAGAGCGAGAGAGGCACAGAGAGAGAGAAGGGAGAGAGTGAGAGATGAGGGAGAGAGAACCGAGAGAGAGGAGGGAGAGTGAGAAGGGAGAGAGGGAGGAGAGAGAGATAATAGACAATGATAAGCGAGAGACGCTGATATATAGATGGATAAGCTGGTTGCCCCCCCGTGGGTGTGGCAAAGCAACGATTGCGATGCAACAGAGAGCTAAGTGTAAGTGCCTTGTTAACGATCGGAGAAGGAAAGAGAGAGAGAGAGAGAGAGAGAGAGAGAGAGAGAGATTACGAGAGAGAGAGAGAGAGAGAGAGAGAGAGATTACGAGGAGATAGAGAGACATAACCAAAGAAAATGAGAAAATAATGATTTACTGATCTGATACGGATAACGAAAGAGAAAGTATTTTTATTCCTGACGTTCTGCGGGGGGGGGGGGCAGGGGCTGGAACCATTTCTTTTTTTTTCTACCACCTACAAATGCCTGGGGGTTCTTCAGATGAAAATAAACGGGGAAAAACAAACTACAATATTTGAGGGGGGGGGGGGATCTACTCCCCAAGGTGGGCCCCACTAATCATGCTATAAATGGGGCAGACAGCTGCTCAGCTGCTGTCAATGGAGCAACTAGCATAAAGAAAACAAAGTAGACAACTTCGCAAATTGTATGGCAGATGGAGAAAGAGAAGTGAGTGGGAGTATGCAAGAGATAAACTTGTAATAGAAAGAGTGGACGGCAAAATAGTGAGAGGGGGAGGAGATGGAGAAGAAAGATGGGAAAGATAGAGAGGTTAGGGGAGAGAGCGGTGGGAGAGAAAGAGAAAAAGAGAGAGAGAGAGAGAGAGAGAGAGAGAGAAACTTTCTCTTCTAGCCATTCCCATGGTCGACGCTGTGAGACACGACTCGTGCATTATAGAAAAGGACTAATGTAAGGAAAGAGGGGGCCGCGGAATGAGAGAGCAGGGGGGCTTGAGCTTCTTCTCTCAGGGAGTACTAGTGAGTGAAGAAAGAGGCCATAAGTAGGGCAGAGAGAGAGAGAAAGAGAGAGAGAAAGAGAGAGAGAAAGAAAGAGAGAGAAAGAGAGAGAGAAAGAGAGAGAGAGAAAGAGAGAGAGAGAAAGAGAGAGAGAGAAAGAGAGAGAGAGAGCTTCCAGAGAAAGCAGAGAGCCGGGGCCGGGGCAACCATGTAGAAGAAGTGGCCACGACGACGCAAGCGAGATGGCCTTTCTCCACCCTCTTCTCTCTCTCTCTCTATTCTCTCTCTTCTCTCGCTCTTTTCTCTCTCTTCTCTCTCTCTCTATTCTCTCGCTCTTTTCTCTCTCTCTTCTCTCTCAGAAATGTCGTCACTCCTCTTGAATACTCAATCAGGCTAGAAGCTCCCACTACTTTCTCGTTCTCGCTCTCAAAATTCCAAGCTCAACTAGAATCCGGAAGGAAAATATAAAATGTTATCTGGACTGTAATTTTAAATTTTTATTGTAAACACCTTAAAATGCTACATCAACTACAATAGAGATGCTCAAAAGCGCCTGAAAAAACACTCTTTGTGAATGGATTAATTTTCGTGAGATTTCCTTTTCAGTGACACCATTGAGAGAGAAATGACAGCGCAATAGGGGTACAGAGAAAGAGAGAGAGAAAGAGAGAGAGAAAGAGAGAGAGAGAGAAGAGAGAGAGAGAGAGAAAGAGAGAGAGAGAGAGAGAGAAAGAGAGAGAGAGAGAGAGAGAGAGAGAGAGAGACTGCTATTTCGAGAGGGAGAGATAAAATGGCAAGAATGATAGTCATTTCCCCTTCAGAAGCAGTAAGTGAATCGAATGACTCTAGGCCATGGACATTTCTCTATATTGCAAGCTTCTTTTCCATACTTTCTCTCTCTCTCTCTCTCTCTCTCTCGGGCGTGACTATAAGAAAACCGCTTCAAAAGCCTTAGCTTCTTCGATCAGTGACGGCTTCGGCGGCGCAATTAACGGCCTCCTCTTGCTAGGACGACGCGTGCCTAGGCGCATTTACTAGTAGGGAGTGAGAAAGAGAGTGATAGAGAGGGAGAGAGAGAGAAAGATAGGGAGAGAGAGATTGAGAGAGTTATAGAGAGTGTGAAAGAGAGAGATAGAGAGAGTGAGAGAGACAGATATAGAGTGAGAGAGAGAGCGAGAATGAGAAAGGCAGACAGAGAAATAGAGAGAGAGAGAGTGAGAAAAGGAGAACAAAATTCCAAAATATGGAACGAAATAGCACCCAGTTCGCACAAGATGGCACCATGATGCTTCTTTGGAGGGCTTTCAAAAAATCCGCGGATAAAATAGCTTGACTCAGTGAGTGAAATTTGAATCTGTGTGTGAGAGAAAAAAGAATTCCCCTGGGCAAAGAATACAACTTTTACTTCTCGGCTCAACTTATGAGATCTCTGCTATCTCTGCTATCACAATCTCCCATTCTGTGCCCCGTACAACTTCCTAGTTTCCTGAGAATTTGATGTCGTAATGGAATGGCGCTCTGGATTCTTTTTTTTTTGTTATACAGCATGATAGAAGACTTGTTTACGCAACTAAACTACGTAGACTCCATTATTTTTTTAAGCTCTATCTCTATGTAAAGAATCTCGTTTCGCAGAAAGTCTTTTTTTCTTTCTTTCTTTAGCATTCACATCATTTTTATATGAGATTATGACGTTTTCTGCATTCTCCATTGAAGAAGAAGAAGGTGGAAATGGGAAAAGGCTGCATAACTATACATTGCACGATAAGGCCTTTTCATCTCTTATGGCTAGACAGAGAGCGGGGATGGGGTACTCACCATTACTCACCATTTACATGTAGTATGAAGACGATGATAGCATTCAGTGGTTAGCTGAGGCGTGTGGGAGAGGAGCTTTGATATATGGAATCCAAGGATGTCCTAGACACGAACGTAGTCAAGGAGATGGCTAGTCTGGAGGCTTCCAATTCTGGCGCCAGGGAGCCCTCGCCCTCCAAAGAGCTTTCAGTCCTCTCTGACTCTGGTTGGCAGGGATTTCCATGTTGTCCTGGGGCTGTTGGGGAGAAGACTGTGGTTGGAGGAACGAAAAGAAAGCAACCGCCTTGGACGAGTGCCTGGAGGCAAGACTGGAGATGCCGCTCTATTTCTCTCTCAATTCTTTCTCTCTCTCTCGCTCTCTCTCTCTTTTTCTCTCCCTTGCTCTCTCTCTCTCTTTTTCTCTCTTCTTCGACCGACTCTACTGCATAGCGCCCAAAATCGAAGATGGGGCTAGGCCTAGGATGCAGTGGGAGCGAGAGACTCCCAGAGGGACCACGGAGCTGGGAAACGAGAGAGAGGGTTAGAGAAGCGAGAGAAAGAAAGAGGGAGAGAAACAAAGAGGGAGAGAGAGAGAGAGAGAGGGAGAGTAAGAAAAGAAAGATGCGGTCAGGCAAGCATCTTGCTCTCTTGCGCTGCCGCTGAGCTCAACGAATTCGGTCGAATGAGCGCAGACGATGGCGGCTGGTGGAGAAAGAGAAGAGAAGATAGAGAGAGAGAGAAGGAGAGAGAAAGAGAGAGAGAGAGAGAGAACGGGGAGCAGGAAAATGGCCCCCCAAGGGAGAGAGGGGTGGGCGGATCCGATGCCGAGCGGGTAGACTCACGCCCCGTCGTCCCTTCGACAAGAGGAAACTGCCCGGCGGAAGCACATACATACAAGAGTCTCGCGAGCGGAAAAGGGCCGAGAGAGAGAGACAGAGAGAGACAGAGAGAAGGAGAGAGAGAGGAGAGAGAGAAGAGAGAGAGAGAGGGAGAGAGAGAGAGAGAAGAGAGGCGAGAGAAGCAGACAGAAAACAGCGAGAAAGAGACGGAGATTAGATGGTCGTCCATTCTCAGTTCGCTTCTCTTGTGCAGACTTGAAAACGATAGTACTAGAGTATTCTCCAGAGTGTGTAATGGAGGGAAAGAAGTAGAGGAAAGACCGGCAGAGAGAGAGAGAGAGAGAGAGAGAGAGATAGAGAGAGAGAGAGAGCGAGTGAATAGGATGGAGAGAATGGGCAATGATGAGAGAAGGAAGAGATAGCAGACAGATCGATCCGGGAGACATCTACTGCCAAGGGAGACGTTGCATGCTTGTGGATACTGCCATGTGGCTGGCCGGAGGGGAAGAAAAGATGAGAGAGGCCGGAGAAAAGAACGAGAGAAAGAAGGGCGAAAGAGATAGAGAGAGAGACAGAGAGAGAGACAGAGAGAGAGAGAAGGGGATAGAACAAAATTTTCAAAACCTAAAAACCAAATAATTGCCAAGAAAGACGAATCTCTCACCCGCTGCCACAAGGATTATCATAAAGGGTTGTGATCTCAAAGGGGGCGTAGCTTCTTATTTCTCTGCTAAAACTCTCCATTTTTTGTTGTTGGGAGAAGCAATCTTGCACCTGCACGCTCTCACTCAAAACATCACTCAATAAGATTACAAAAGTTCTTTTATCTCTCTTACTATATCTTTCTCTCTCTCTCTCTCTCTCTCCCCCCTCTCTCTTTCTCTGTTACTCTCCCTCCCCTCCATATTCCTTACTCTTTTGCATCCGTCACTCGTTCCCATCTCTCTCTCTCTCCCCTCACCTCCGCCCAGTGGCTTTTCTAAGGAAGCAAGGCCATTCTCGCGTGCAGTTAGAAGACGTGAGTCCATGTAAAATGGCAGAGGAAATTGTGCATCGGAAATAAGAGAGGGAAGAGGATCAGATGGACGAGATATAGACAGCCCAAGGAAAGAGAGGAGACAGAGAGAGAGACAGACGAGAGAGAGAGAGAGAGAGAGAGAGAGAGAGAAAGAGCGAAGATAGAGGAAAACATGAATAAAGGAGAACGCCAGACACTCTACCACCCACGCATATTAACCAAGAAGAACGGGAAACTGCCGTATCCCATATTCCTCGTACTCTTGACAAATGGCCACACTAAATTTGCATACAGCATACATAACCATGGCAAGGGGTCAAGTTGGCCCGCAATCAATCTCCTTTCACTGGCTACAATCATCTTTTCTCGCCTACCATCTCGTAGTGGCTCTCTCTCTCTCGCTCTCTCTCTCTCTCTCTTACCCTTTCTTTATCTCTCCGTCTCTCTCTCTATCTCCCTCTTACATCCCCTCTCTCCATTTGAAGAAGCACCCCAGAGGGAGGCAACTCCACACGATATCTTCCTGACACTGGGCATCCATCATCATGTGCTCCCCTTCTGGCGATTGTTGCAGGGTTCCCTCGGGGGGAGGGAGGTCGTGAGGTGGCAGGGGGTCTATGAGGGTCTAGGGGGGGCAGTGAGGGTGGAAGGGGGGTCTAGGGGCAGGGAATCAACGGGGGTCTACTTTCGCAAAGCAAAACCACTACTATAGACACTGTCAATATCCCACTTTGAAAATTACCATGATTCACGAAGTTCTAGGAAGAGCAGGCTTGAAAATTCCTGTTTTATATTCAAAAACTAGTAAAGATTTCTCAAGGATTGTACAATTCAGTTACCATTACCGAAGAGTGGGCAGAGAGTGGGGAAGAATGAATGAGTCTATTGGTAGGGTGGAAGGGGGGTTAGAGAGGGGCAGCGAAAGGAAGCAAAAGCTAGTGGGGGGGGGGGGGGGGGACGGATGAAGCTCTCCTCTGGAAAGAGGCCGTCCCTTGAGCCCTTCTCGCACAATTGGACGAAGCCGAAGATGGCAGGAGGTGATAGAGAGGGAGATGAGAGAGAGAGAGAGACAGACAGAGAGAGGCAGTGAGAGAGAGAGACAGCGAGAGAGAGAGACATAGAGAGAGAGACACACACAGAGAGAGAGAGAGAAAGAGAGAGGAAGAACAAAAAGAAAAGAAGTGATTTGTTGTTGGCATACTCGCTGCTTCGTACTCTTCTTACTCGGCTGCCTCGATGGATTGCCTTGATAGATGCGCAGTCCGCTTGCATGGTGGCAGGTCCGTTTAGGAGAGAGAATCAAAGGGTGAGGACGAGAGAGAGAGAGAGAGACAGACAGACAGAGAGACAGAGAAAGAGAGAGAGAGAGAGAGAGACAGAGAGACAGAGAAAGAGAGAGAGAGAGAGAGAGGAGGAGGAGGAGGAAATGGCAACCACTACTATATCGGGCCCACGAGTCAGGACTACATCCGCTTGGTGCATGTCTTACAATTAGGTTCCGCTAGAGGACAGAGTGGAAGTGAAAGAGATGAGGGTTGAGGGCAAGCAAAAAGACGACGTCTTCATATCTATTTCTCATAATCCTTCTCTCTTTCTCTCTCCCTCTTTCTCTTCATCATTCTCTCCTCCTTCCTCTCTCGTTTCTCTCATCTACTCTGTCTCTGTCTCTCGTTCGCTCTCCCCTCTCTCTCTCTCCTTCTCTCTCTCCATCTCTCTCTCTCTCTCTCTCTCTCTCTCTCCACTGACCGCTGCACGAGATGCGCCGTGGAGCTGGCGACATCCTTGGCTCTCTGCATGAGTCCGTCGGTGAAGCTCATCTGAATGGTCGTCTCCTCCTCGATCGTCGTGATGACGTTGCGTGAGTAGTCGCCGACACGCGACGCCGCCGCCAGCACCTTCGTGCGAGACTCCTGAAGGAAGAAAGAGGAGAGAAAAAGGGAGAGAAAGAGAGAGAGAGAGAGAGAGAGAGAGAGAGAGAGAGCGAGGGAGGGAGAGGGAGAGAGAGAGAGAAAGAGTGAGAGAGAGATAGAGGGATAAATAGAGTGAAAGACCGAGAGAGAAA
>CALZFC010000124.1:637500-645000 GCA_945643635.1 Allodiplogaster sudhausi
TGGCTGATCCGCTCGCCCTCCGTCGTCTGCACGGTGTAGAAGCCATCCGCGTAGTCGCCAAAGTCCTGAGGATGAGAGAGAGAGAGAGAGAGAGAGAGAGAGAGAGAGAGAGGAGAGAGCTTGGTAAAGAAATAGGAGAGAGAGAGAGAAAAAAAGAGAAAGAGAGAGAGAGAGGAGAGAGGAGAGAGAAAGAGAGACGAGACGAGAATAGAGAGAGAGAGTTAGAGAGAGAGAGAAAGAGAGACGAGAAGATAGAGAGAGAGAGAGAGAGTGACGAGGCGAGCGAGAGAGGGAGAGAAGGGGAAAGGGAGAGAGAGGAGAGAGCTTGGTAAAGAAATAGGAGAGAGAGAGAGAGAAAGAGAGAGAGAGAGAGAGAGAGAGAGAGAGAGAGAGGACAGGTAACATGACAATCTAGTAGCTCAGGAGAGTACGTTTTTAAGATACAGGGAATAAAAGCCTCTATCTAGGACCCAGAAAATTTGGGTGGGGAAGGAGGTATTGGGCCCGGAAACCAGGGTGGGTTAGCTCTTTCTGTCTAAACACAACTCAAAAACATGGTGGGGGTAGAGCTTTAGGAAGGCACAAAATCAGGCACAAAGTCTGTCAAATCGACAGTACCCTTTTTTCCCCCTGTTAAGATATAGAACAGTCGAAACAATCATAATTTTTTTAATTAAAAATTATAGCCTTTTAATAGGTATTGAGAAAGCCAAAACGTACAAGGATGAAGGTGTTCGGAGTGGGCGCCCACTTTCTGACTTGCTCGAGAGGCCACTCGGTCAAGATCTGAATCAGTTTTTTGTTGTCTTTCATTTTTTTTAATACATAGGAAAGCCTAAGACAGCCTGACATTATCCAGAAGAAAATGAATTTTAAAAAAAAATCGATATTCCGCATGGGAGATGATTGGAGATTTTTTTTTTAAATAAATATAAAAATAAATTCTGAAATAGACAAAAAGACTGACATTCTTGGTCTTCTCATCCACGCGCATGACACATTCTTTATTCACGCCGAGTAGACGAGGAACGAGCTTTTTCTTACCACGAATCTTCTCTGCAATCCATCTCAGTTATCCAATTATCCTTGTATTCTTATTACTCTTATCATATTATTATTTTTTAATCAGAGCTATTAGTGAGTTTCGACAAAACAAATATGCCTCTCTAATCTTGTTGGAAAAATTTCTCTTTCAACCGGGAAGGCTTGAATCCCCTCTTCCGTTGCCCATATAGAGTGATCAGTTCATTCATAACGCATTTTTTCTCTCTTTCTTTCATTCTATCTCTCTCACTCACTCTCTCTCTCTCGCTCGCTCTCTCTCTCTCTCTCTCTAACCTTTGACAAGGAAGAAAGAGACTCCGTAAGTATTGAGTCCTCTGCACATCTGGACGTATTTGCTCTTGGCCTCCAGCTCTGCCATACCGCGGAGTTGCTTGTATCGCTCGGTCACCTCAATTTTAATAACTAGTTCAAATATCGGGCAATTTTTGTGTTTTTTTTTCGTTACTTTATTTGAAATTTGCGAACTTTTTTTTCTCACTGGTGTATGCTAACTTTACCGAGCGTAAAATGGTTGTACACTGGAGATATAGTTAAACAAAATAAATTGTCCCCTGGGAAACACGTGGTTTTCGGTGTCAATGATTTGGATAACAAAATCCAATAAATGCCAAACCTCCTTAACATTATCCTTACTCTTGGAGTACTCCTGTGGCAGGACGTCGTGGCCACTGTAATTATATATTTCTTTTTTTTTTTTTTGCAATTAAAGATTTCATTTTCACAAAAATTAATTCTTCTCTCTCTGTACAAATTTGTATTAAAGATTTAAGCGTATTCTAGAGTATATTTTTAAAAGAAAATATAATTCTTCAAATAACAATAAGAGAAAAATGAACAAAAACTAACTCGATGACAAATTTCTTTTCCGGAGCGATATCGCCGTACTGCACTTGGCACTGGAGTGCGCCAAGTTCCCATGCAGTCTCCTTCCCGACTCGATGCTCGCCCTTTAACATAACAATTATATCTTTTCCCTTTTTAGTATTGTTCTTTTTATTTAACATATATTTGACATATCAGCTTTATTCTTATATTATTTATAATACAATTTAAAAAAAAATCTTTCATTTAATTGTTCTTCTCTGCTGTTGACAGTGCGCTGTAGTGAAGAGGAAAAAAAAACAATTTTCTAGCGCAAAGAATACTGACACTATTGTGGAGATGTGGGAAATAGTGGCGAATAAAAGCGCGAATTTTTTTTAAATAATAAATATAGAAAAGTATATTCCATACCCTGAGAATGCTGTTAAGGCACTGGACGTAGAGCAGATTCAGCTGAACAGGGTCTCTGCTGTCCACATTCATGTCCGAGTAGAAGAACTTGCGGCTGAAAAAGAGGAGCTATGTTGAAATGTATACTATTTATATGGACTGTCTCAAATTTGATAATATTTTCGCACTCAACGGTTTCCTTTATAATCACTCTCCCTTTCTCACATATTGTTTTTCTTCTTAAAGTTTGATAGCAAAAGCCTGACAGAGCGTATGTGACAAAAATTATCTACTATACTTATGATGTTGAAGTCTATCCTTTCTGTAATCCCCCAATAACTTCCAGAGATGACCAACCGAAGTAGAAGAGTCTCCTCGTCTCCAATGCCCTGCTCCCTCAGCGTCTTGCCGTGGTCCACCCAGTTGAGCTCCTCATCCGTGTGCAATTTCTGCCTGAAACTTGTCTATTTTGGCAAATTATTTCTCTTTGACCCAAACTCATAAATTGATACTTACTGTGAATATTTCCTTTCCTTTTTTCAAGGAAAAAAAAATAAATTATTTTTGGGGGACTTTTCTGTTCTTATTTTCAAAAGAGTATTCCTCTCACTCGCATAAACTATTGCAACCCTCTCAGTTTAGGTACCTCACAGTAGTACCCCTATTCTCCGTCTACCGTTCCCGAGAACCCTCTTTCACCCCATACCATATCACACCCTACCGTATACCTGAGTGTGCTGCATCACTACTCTGCATCTCTGCACTGCCATCAACTGCAGTATCTCTATATCCATATATCTCACAGTGCTCATTTCCATCCCTCCTCTATCGTACCCCAATCATTTTCCTCTACCATATTATCTACCCAATTACCCTCTACCGTATACCTGAGCTGCTCCATCTTCTTCTCCTTGCTCCGGCCGAGCGTGCCCATGAACTTGTTCTCGGAGGACGACGTCTGCTGCCGGCTCCTCTCGGCGCGGAGGTCTGCGGTCGAACGGTCGAGTCCGTTAGATGACAAGTCATCACGAACCTGGACAAGAAATGCCAATTACGGTAGGGAGGCACACTATAAATAACACACTGAAAACAATCTAACATAGTAGAGATTTAGCTTGTGAGTAAGCCAAACCTCAAGATTATCTTACGCAAATCATAAAAGTTTTTCTTTTCTCGCACTCTCTATCTCTCTCACTCTCTCTCTCTGCCAATCTCTATCTCCCTCACTTTCTCTCTCTCTCTCTCTCAGCCAATCTCTATTTCTCTCTCTCTCTCTCTCTCTCTCTGCCAATCTCTATCTCTCTCTCTCTCCCTGTCTCTCTCTAACTTACCAAGCTGTACTCTTCATGGTTGGCGATGCCAATCTTGGTGCAGACGGTGACCATGAGTTGGCTGACTGGCTGACTCTCATCCACCGGGATCGTCTTCACTGCTCCGTCCAGCATGCGCACTCGCAGCATACGCACCTTCCGCTTGTACTCCACGCTGTCCTGAGCGGAAGAAGGGAGGGATAAAGAAGGATACTGTAGAATACGGTAGGTTGGGATGGTGACAAGTAAGGGGGAAACGCTTCTCTCTCGATCTCGAGGAATATCGATGCTTCATTTATTGCAGATATCTGCCAAAAATTAAAAAAGGGGTTTTTTTCTTCAATTTAAATAAATAAAAAACTGCGCCTTATAAGCCATTGAATTCAAGGAATAATTCTGAAGCAACATCTTTCCTTGTAACATCACTCAGATTTTTTCCCTCTTTTCTGTGCCTCTTTTCAACGCATCTCTCATAAAAATTATTCTCTGCTCTCTATCTTCCATCTCTCTCGCTCTCTTTTTGTCTCTCTCTTCTCTTTCTTTCTTTCTTTCTCTCTCTCTCTCTCTCTCTCTCTCTCTCTCTACCTGATTCCTGAGGAGGTAGTGTTCTAGGCGATAGCCACTGTTCATCCAGACACATCGACTCGGGTCGTCCTCGACACGGAACAGGCCGTACTCTTCCTCTGCAAAAAAAGGACTCCTTAACTAATACAACAATGAACAATATAAAAAGCTCAATCGCTTTATTCTTAATTTTCATCCTCATTATTAAGTTTCATCGAGACAGAACGAGTTTCCTTCTATTGTACTAATTAACACCAAAAAAAAACCTTAATTTACATAGACCTTGGATCAATGGTGGTTACTCGATGCAGGAGTAATGTGCAGTATGTGATAGCTCAAGAATGGAAGCTCAAGCCATGCCACCACATCTTCGGTTTCTTCCATGCGTTCCATGGGATATACGGGGCCTTCCCGGGAGCACCATACCCCACCCAGATTGTGACGTGCAAATTCTGTTTTTAACTCTTCTCACCTTGCTTTCCGAGCGCCAATCCAACTACCGCACCCCTGTATGAATGAATAATGTAAACCATAGCCAATAATCAATCTTACTTGGTCGCCCCATTCCACATCTTCGGCTTCTTCCATGCCTTCCCTATCGATTAGATGCGTATCCCTTTAGATAAAGAGCACTCTTCTGGCATGTGGAGGCAGGCAGATGCAGGCCAAGGGAGCTTTTACAACAACCGAGAGCGATTTGCACCGATCGGGCTACACACTTGTCAGGCATCTCGCTTTCTTTCTTTCTCTCTCTCTTTTCTCTCTCTCTCTCTCTCCCTCTCTCTCTCTAAATACTTGATATCCATCTTCCTCTTCTTCTGCCTCTCCTACACTGCCTGGCAGTTGGCGCCCTCAAGGCGCAAAGAAGAATCCGCTGCTCTCAATCAGTGGAACTTTTGTAATCGATAACGGGGGGAATTCCTCTGCCTCTCGCTTGGTAACTGGCTACAGCTAGAGCAAAAGAGCAAAGTATCGCAAGAAAGGAGAGAGGAAAAAGAAAGAAAAAGGATGATTATTTACTAAAGCAATTCATAAAACTGATGTCCTTAAACGATTCCAAAATCCACCCCCCCCCCCCACCCAACATTCGCTACAGACAGAATATTGACTCAAGCGATAATTAATGCCTTTTCCAACTATAAACATTACTCGACATGAATCAATACTTTGATCACAAATATTTAGTATATACACTGAAAAAAGGCATAGTTTAGCTTTGGCTAGTCCTGATTTATTTTAAAAGAAGACGCAAGCGGTTATGTAAAATAAAAGGTCTTTATGGTTTAGAATAAAAATGTCAAAAATAAATAATAATAAAAAAATTTAAAAATATCACGTACGCGGCACATTGTCGAGCCCGAGCTTCTCTCGAATGGTGCGGCACGCGTCGTAGACGAGGGTCGAGGGGTCGAACTGCATGGTCTTCTTGACACCCCTCTCCGAAGAGAGCACGTTCAGCGTGATCACTCCCATGGCTGGCCAGCTGGAGGAGAGCTCTGGCCAAAGAGCAGCAGCAGCAGCTACTGAAAAAAGGAGATACTGTAGGAGTAGTACGGTATGAGTCCCGTGGGGTACTGTAAAGGTCGTAGAGTATGGTAAAGGTCTAGGAGTACGGTAGAGACATTGCAGGGTACATGGTATTCACGAGATGATGGTACATTCAGAGACCATTTAAAAAATAATAAAATTGAACTTCAAGAAGAGGAGGAAACGCAGCGCGATTACTATGCAAAAATGAAAATATTAATTCTACTACACATCATCCTTTTCACTACTTTCCTCCTCTAAAGAAGTTCCAAAAGACACAAAATGTGAAACAAGGATAAAGATATCATTTTGTGCGAAAGTGAGCGAACTCGAGTGATGAAAATCATACTTTTGATTAGTCAACAACTGAAAAACAAGCGATTCGATAGTACCTCCATGGACTCTTGACATTCAGCGTCATTTCAGCACTGGAATGAGTCATGATGAATTTGGGCCCAAATACAGCATTTAAAAAAATGGATAATCAAAGCATTTATTATAATTTGAATATAATTTTAGAAATATAAAGGGAGACAGAAAACATAAAGGCGTGCACAAATTCAAGAGATTTATTAAATGATAAAAAATAAAAGGGAAAAAAAGTTTATCGTCAGGTGAGCTAGAAAATCATTAGGAATACGTTTTAATATAAAAAAAATTTCTCGCAGAACGGGGACAATCAATCAATCAGTGGAAATATAAAGGGTGGGAGCGAAAAAAAAAAGAGTGGAGGCGAAGAAGGGAAAAGCTCATTGCGAGAGAAGAGCGAAAAGCCTTGTGAGTAAGCACGAGTGGTATTGCTGTCTGGACGAGAGAGAGAGAGAGAGAGAGAGAGAGAGAGAGAGAAGGAGAGAGATGAGAGAGGGAGAGAGATGGAGAGAGAAAAGAGAGAGATGTGAGAGGGGGGAAAGAGAGAAGAGATAGAGAGGAGAGATGGAGAAAGATGAGTGAGAAATGGGGGAGGGGGAGAGAACGGGGCGAGGGATTGTGTGCGAGAGAGAGAGAGAGAGAGAGAGAGAGAGAGAGAGAGAGATGAGAGACGAACGGGAAATGACCAAGGAGAAAGGCGTACGGAGCGAGAGGTTGTAAAAGGATAGGAGAAGTTAGAGAAGCATAGAAAAACATGGTCTAACTGGAAAAAGAGATAGCGCAGAGATTGAAAGCGCGACCTTTGCCTGTCTCTCCGTTCTTCTCACTCTCCACAACCCGCTCACTGTCTCTGAATATGCTCTGTTTCTCTAAACATCTCTCTATCACGCACTCTCTCACCGGTCACGCCCTAGCTGATGAGAGAGAGAGAGAGAAGGAGAGGGAGAGAGTTAGACAAAGAGAGAGAGAGAGAGAGAGAGAGAAAGAGAGGAGATTTGCAGCGTTGACTTTTCTCACTGGCTTTGCCTGTACGATGATGAGCCTTCGCGGTCACTCGGTCAAACACACATTTCCGCACATTTTGAGAGAAGCTTTCTGCGAGTCTAGCACCTCTCTCTCTCTCTCTTTCTCTAATCTCTCTCTCTCTCTCTCTTCTATCTCTCTCTCTCCTCTCTCTCTATGTCTAACAGTATATAATCTCTCTCTCCCTTTCTCTCGCTCTCTCACCTTTGCATATATTATCTCCTCTTCTCCCACTATAATCCCTCTCTTTCTCTGCAAAAAAAGATCCGGCTGAAACAACAGCAAACATTCTCTTTAGCACAACGGAGAATTAGCCAAAATATCCCACGTCATCATGGAGGAAAAAAGGATTCATTGCAAAGATGACTTCAGCAAGACAAACGACGACAAGAAAATGATCTTTAAAAAAGAAGATAATAATGCCATATCA
>CALZFC010000124.1:655000-665000 GCA_945643635.1 Allodiplogaster sudhausi
AGAGAGAATGAGAGAGAGAGTGAGAGAGAGAGTGAGAGAGAGAGTGAGAGAGAGAAAGAGAGAGAAAGAGAGAGAAAGAGAGAGAGAAAGAGAGAGAGAAAGAGAGAGAGAGAGTGAGAGAGAGAAAGAGAGAGAGAGAGAGAGAGAGAGAGAGAGAGAACGAGAGAGAGAAAGAGAAAGAAAGAGAGAGTGAGAGAGTGAGAGAGAGAGAGTGAGAGAGAGAGTGCGTGAGAGAGAGAGAGAAAGAGAGAGAACTATAAATTTGAACCCACTGGAGATGATGAGTTGTTGCTGATAGGCCGGGATGTCTTCCATCTTCTGGATCTCGGCCTTGACCCAGTCGATGTCGTCTAAGTGCTTGCCCTCCAGGGTGATCGTCTTGCCAGTGAGCGTATGCACCTTGATCAGCATGTCGGCAATGCAGCACGAAGGAAGCTGCGAATCAGAAAGGACTTTCAGAAATATGGAAGAGAGAGAGGGAACAGTGAGACGAAGCGGAGTCGGGCTTGTGGCTATCGAACAAGGTTTAGATGCGAGGAAGCATGAACTATGAGTGGAGCGAAAAAAAAGAGAGAGGGAGAGAAAGAGAAAGTGGAAAGAGGGAGAGAGATAGAAAGAGGAAAAAGAAAGGGGAGAGAAAGAGGTAATATAAGGGCCCCGACAGCACAACAGACTTCAAGAGAAAAACAAAGAAGCGAGTTGAGTCGACCGCTCGCAAATGAAGAGAGGGAACGAAGTGAGCAGGCCGGTTAGAAGTTGAATGGATTATGGAATAAGCGATGCTCACGTAGGCTAATATTCTAATTACGCAATGGCGTGAATCTAACTCATGAAAAGACTAATTATAAGATTTGAGATAACTATAAGAACAAACTACAGCTATCATACATATTATATACATATATATATAAAATATATATATATATATAATACATATGTATATATAAATATATGTCATTTTGAAAAGTTTGAATTTCCCGCCTTGAGACGCGCATGAGGAGACCGAGCATCCTTGCACGACATCAACTCTCCGTGCGGACTTGCTTGGAATTATATATAGTAATAAATGTTATTAATTTATAAAATATCTATAAAAAATATTAATTATTAAAAAAAACTTACTATAGTTCCTTTCCTTCGTTTGTTATATGTAATTACAGTTATGTATAGTAATGAAAATGTTTTCGTTCGCAAAAATATAAAAGAGAAATGCTATTTGGATATTGTAGTACTGTGTTAGTTGTTGAATTTCTTTATAAATAAATTTTTGGCAGACTTTTAAAATAAATTTTGATAAACTGATAAGATGATGAATTTTGACAAGCTGCCAAACCGAGGTTGGAAAACTTCTTTCCGACCAAGTCATTCGTTCTCTTCCACGGCAACACGTTCGAGTTTATAGCGAGAAGTGCCGACGAATTCACCGTCTGTCTCCATGATAGAATTCCATCATCCAGAGAACTTACGAGTAAGAAGGGCTCGAAAAATGCAATATGCTTTGGAATTTATATGTACTATTGCACTGCTTAGAGGTAAAAAAAAAAGTAAGATTGGATGGAATCTCCAAAAATGTCATGGATATAGTCGGCGGATTTAATGATATTGTCTTATTCGACCAATCTTATCGTGGTGCAGAGAAATCTGCCCTTCTTCCGCCCATGCCAAAAGGGCGTCTCTCGCTTGCTGGAGAGAGCTTTTTCTTTATTACTACAAAATACCTTGTATATCTTTATATCGTCAGCGAAATATTTGGCTATCATTCCATATTGCTGTGGCGTGTTCTCCTTATCTGGTTGGCTTCTCTCTCTCGGTCTTTGCCTCATTTCATCTCTCTTCCTCCTTCTTTAATCATGTCTCTCTCTGTGTCATGTATCCGAAATTAACAATGTTGTTTTTTTCGGCTGGAAAATAGTAAATGGCACGTTTTTCTCCTCCATCCGCTTCTCATTCTCTGTCCTTGAAAAGACTATCCTTCCAGCCCACTTACATATTTGCTATCTACATGTCTCTATCTATCTCCTGAATCATACATAACATGTATATGAACGTGGGCACAACAGAACTGATAGAGAGAGAAATAGAAAGATAGAGAGAAAGAGAGTGAAGAGGAAGGAAGAGAGAGAGAGAGATAGATAGAGAGAAATAGAGAAAACAGGAAGGAAGTGAGAGAGATTGAAAGAAAAGGAAGATAAGAAAGAAAGGTATACATATCCGGAGGGGAAAGAATATGAAGAGAAGAAGAAGTAGCGAGTCGACTTCTTCACATGGCATAGGGCAGCCAAGCGAACTCCCATGAGATCATCGAAGGCCATTTTCAAAAGCCGACGACTAAATAAGAGGAAGATAAGAAGAGAGGGAGAGTGAGAGAGAGAAAGCAGAGAGAGAGAGAGAAAGAGACAGAGACAGAGAAGGAGAGAGTAAAAGAGAGAGAGAGAGATAGAGAGAGAGAGAGTAAGAGAGAGAGAGAGAGAAAGTCAGAGAAAGTCAGAGAGACAAAGAGAGGGGGCGAACGAGGATCCCAGTCTGGCATATAAATCTTCGTAAAAGCAGCTCATTGTTAGAAGTCTTCTCGGTCTGGCAAAGAATGACAAGGACATGGATGTTAAAGGAGGAGTGGCTGTTCTTTGTTGTTCTCGTTTCATTGTTGACTTTTGTTACTTTCAGAGTACAAAGAATAGTATATATATATATATATATATATGTATATGTATATATATATATATTTGGGGAAAAAACTGTTCGACTAAAGTGAGAGAAGAATGATTCTCTGCGCGGAATTAATATGCGCAATCGGTCGTCGACATTGGCGTGAAATTCTGATTTTTTTTAGACAAGAACATTGGGCGGTTGCTTGGACCGTGGTGTAAATTGGGGAGATAGAAGGGAGGATTGAGGAAGACACGAGAGAGAGAGAGAGAGATAGAGAAAGAGAGAAAGAGAGAAAGAGAGAGAGAGAGCGGAAACGAGAGAGAGAGAGAGAGAGATAGAGAAAGAGAGAAAGAGAGAGAGAGAGAGCGGAAACGAGAGAGAGAGAGAGAGAGAAAGAGAGAAAGAGAGAAAGAGAGAGAGAGAGAGCGGAAACGAGAGAGAGAGAGAGATAGAGAAAGAGAGAAAGAGAGAAAGAGAGAGAGAGAGCGGAAACGAGAGAGAGAGAGAGATAGAGAAAGAGAGAAAGAGAGAAAGAGAGAGAGAGAGAGCGGAAACGAGAGAGAGAGAGATAGAGAAAGAGAGAAAGAGAGAAAGAGAGAGAGAGAGCGGAAACGAGAGAGAGAGAGAGAGATAGAGAAAGAGAGAAAGAGAGAAAGAGAGAGAGAGAGCGGAAACGAGAGAGAGAGAGAGAGATAGAGAAAGAGAGAAAGAGAGAAAGAGAGAGAGAGAGCGGAAACGAGAGAGAGAGAGAGAGAGAGAGAAAGAGAGAAAGAGAGAAAGAGAGAGAGAGAGAGCGGAAACGAGAGAGAGAGAGAGAGAGATAGAGAAAGAGAGAAAGAGAGAAAGAGAGAGAGAGAGAGAGCGGAAACGAGAGAGAGAGAGAGAGATAGAGAAAGAGAGAAAGAGAGAAAGAGAGAGAGAGAGCGGAAACGAGAGAGAGAGAGAGAGATAGAGAAAGAGAGAAAGAGAGAAAGAGAGAGAGAGAGCGGAAACGAGAGAGAGAGAGAGAGAGATAGAGAAAGAGAGAAAGAGAGAAAGAGAGAGAGAGAGAGCGGAAACGAGAGAGAGAGAGAGCGAGAGAGAAAGAGGAAATTTAGGATTTAAAAAAAACACAAATTTCCCCTCACCAGAGAATGGATAGATGGCAAGGTGCATAATAGTATTTTTGGGGTCTTTTTTGTACATACAACACGCGCCTCCGCGTCTCCCTTCCGTAAATCGTAAATATCTGCCCGTACTATTTGTTCACGTAGTCTGTGGCTCTTGCGAGACATCCATCAGGCAGGAGATCGAGAGAGAGACATATTATGCCCAGGCAATTTACATCTCCTTCTTCGCTCTCCCGTCAATATCTATGTATGTACATAAATACTCACCAGAATATACCATTCCTTCATGTATGTATGCACATTTCTATTCAGTTGCGTTACGCTTGAGGTTATAGAAGAAAGAGAAGAAAAAAAGCATGCGAGATTTATGAAAATTAAAGCTGGTAAAACTGCCCGATTTCATTTTCTACCCGAATACGAAGCAGCGCCAAATGAGCAATACATTTCATATATTGCTTTCCACTCTCTTCGCCTCCAGCTCAATCCGCATATGCCTATGACTGTTATTTTTTTCTGGCTCGGGAGCCATATTCTTAAAGTCTAACGGAATGTTCCATTCCTCAAGCTTCCTTCCAAATTGCTCTTTCTCTCATTCAAATAGCCAACTGATATAACATGTCACGTCAGTCTCCGCTCTCTGGCTCTTCGTGAGCGGTTGCTTCCGTCAGTGTTGTCCTGGTGTTGGCGTGGTTCCGGTTGATAAACCAGTGATATGCCTATGCCTCCCCTCGTCTTCTCTGCCTTTCGCTGAAGAAGTCTTTCAAAAAAGAGGCCAAGTCTTAACACGAAATGCTTGTTCTTATAGTACGGTGGTTTTTAGCAGCCTTCAGCCTCCGCTTGTGTAACATTATAAGCAAGGAGAAGGACCTGGCCTCGCATATGCTAGAGCGAACTTAAAGAGAATGAAAAAATGGAGATGACAGATGGCAGCGGCCAACCTTTGCTCATCCTTATATACAATACAAGACAAAACGCTGCTCATACCTACCGTACTACAAGATCAGGAATTTAAAAAAAAACATTACTCTTTTAGTGCCATCTTTTTTCCAACTTGACGTCTTTTGATGTGGCCTCATGGTCTGTAAACCAATACAGTCGTATTCCATGTACTAGAACAATTGAGTATTTGCCTCACTAACATAAGTGGTGTCTTCCAGTGCATTCTGACAAAATGAACTCATCAAAAACACGGTGTTTTCTTCTTTGCTATAAAAATTAGAGGAAATCCGTTGGGCCAGACCAGTCTGTAACTTGTTTTCATAGCCGGCAATGTCCAGTCTGATTTTTCAGCTTGTGGAACCGGATGAGTTATCCCTAGCGACTTGTATTCGACCGGCATTGAAATTTCTGTTATAAATTCAAAATGATAGTAACTTCTACACGCCTTCATTTCCGACGTCTCTTTCTTCCTGTCTCCCTTACTCTCTTTCTCTCCTCCACTCTCTCTCTCTCTCCCTTACTCTCTTTCTCTCTTCCACTCTTTCTCTCTTGCTCACTTAGTTCTTATTAACAATTGTACGTTTTCCCTTTTCCCTGACCTCAGTGGTCGTCACGAATGCTAGCGTTCCAAACTACTTATGGAAGCTACCTTAGAGACAATGGCAAAGAAAAAAAGGAGAAAGAATAGTAGAGTGAGAGAATAGAAAACAGGAGAATGACAAGGAGAGGAAGAGAGAAAGAGAGCGATAGAAGGAATAGAGAGAGAGAAAGGCAGAGAGAGAGCGAGAGAGAGAGAGAGAGAGAGAAACGAGAGAAGTAAGACTTGTCAAGTTGCACGGCACGCTCCCCTCCTCATCCTTCCTCATGTTTTCTCATTCGTCCCCCCCCCCACCTTCGAGCCAGCCACATCTGGAAGCACTCACTCTTCCCCTTGCCGGAGGCCTTCATTTCACACTCTACAACAATCTATCTCCATGACCATTCCATCTCTTTCCCTCTTTCACATTGGCTATCTTATTGTGACTGTAACACAATCTCGCCGTCTCTCTCTCTCTCTCTCTCTCTCTCTCTCTCTCGTTCTCTCACTTTTCATGCTTTCGAACAACCGCGTCCTTTCCCTCCTTCTAGATTTCGTGCCATTTTCTCCATTCTTTTTTGTCGTATCGTCTTGTGTGGCTACATTGTTTCAGACGCATAAGAACTTTTGAAAAAGATACTTAAAAAGAGCCCTCGAAGAGTTATAAATCGCCCGCATCAATCCTTGCCTTTAGGGATCTTTTACGAAAGTACAATACAAGGCACCTTCTCTCTCTAACCCTCGCTCTCTTTCTCCGTCTTTTGTCTCTCTCTTTACTCTATTTCTCTGACTCTCTCTTTATCTTTCTCTCTCTCTTTCTCTGCTTCTCTGCCTCCTCTCGTCTGACCACTCGTGCAACTCCAAAACAAGCTCCATCCGATTTGTCAAATTGCAGACAAGCAAAGCCGTGTTCCTGCAAGGAGAAGAAGATGCCCTTCTTCCTGCCTTCCTCTCTCTTCTGGACGACCCTCTGCTTGCTTCTCCTGCAGCGGTTCGCATAACAATCATTCAGAGAATGAAGAAGTTGTATTCAAGGTTGCAAAAAAAAAATGGACTCAAAATGGATGAATCAAAGAACATCAAAAAAGGGGTACTTAAAAAATTATGTAAAAAAAAAATTCATGAACCGTATAGATCTAGCGCATATATCAAATAATGTTCAAGGAAAAAAACCGTGATAATATTTCAGGTCGGTGCATGCTTCATTTACAATAAGTGTCATGTCTATCAGGGGTGTATCGGAATTCCGAATTCCGAATTCCGAATTCCGACCTTTTTTCCCTTCCGAATTCCGATTTCCGAATTCCGTTGCGAAAGGGAGTCTTCCGAATTCCGAATTCCGAATTCCGTTATGAAAATTTTTATTCCGATACATCAATGATGTCGTATTATTAAAGAAGTTGTATTATTAAAAATATTGTTAAAAAAGTAATAAACTTTGTAGTTTATTGACAAAGCTAAACTGGATTTTATCATGCAACCTTAAGCATTGCATTCCAGCGTCGCTCTGATTGGTGCAGTCTTCAAGATTGAGGAGGTCATCGTCAACGGAATCAAGTCGAGGCCATTTA
Organism: Allodiplogaster sudhausi; assembly: GCA_945643635.1. Taxonomy (NCBI): domain Eukaryota; kingdom Metazoa; phylum Nematoda; class Chromadorea; order Rhabditida; family Diplogasteridae; genus Allodiplogaster; species Allodiplogaster sudhausi. Next base: position 661,846 of record CALZFC010000124.1, read on the forward strand.
ATGGCAGACCACACGATCCATTGAAGGCTGGTCTCTCTCTCTCTTCTCTCTCTCTCTCTCTCCCTCTCTCTCTCTCCCTCTCTCTCTCCCTCTCTCTCTCTCCCTCTCTCTCTCTCTCTCTCTCTCTTCTCCTCTCTCATCAATCTTTTATCTAAATTAGATATTTTTCTAAATTATATATGTATTGCTCAGAAACATATTCTTTATTATAAAAAAGTGATATTTTAAAATACAAGAAAAATTTAAGAATCGAAAGCAATTGATCTTCTTCAGGTGCACGTTGGCTTCTATCTCGAAAGCGTTGGCAACTTTCGGTCGCAGGAAATGGTGAGAAAACATTTTCGGAGTACTTGAAGCCAGTTGAACTCTCGAATTACATTCCATAAAGTAGCTACTATTAGACATCCACCTCGCGCTGTCTCTCTATCTCTCTCTCTCTCTCTCTCTCTTTGTCTCTCTCTTTGTCTCTCTCTCTTTTTCGCTCTCTCGCCTTTTCTCACTCCCTGTCTCTAACTTCCCTCTCTGTGTGTGCCCTCCTCTCTCTCTCTCTCTTTGTCTATCTCTTTTTCTCTCTCTCTCTCTCTCGCCCTTTCTCACTCCCTGTCTCTAACTTCCCTCGCTTTGTCTCTCGCCCTCCCGCTCTCTGTCTCTCTGTCTCTGTCTCTCTCTCTCCCTCTCTCTCTCTCCCCTCTCTTCAAGGCATTTGATGTCGACATGTACATCTACATGTCCTGGCTCGACTCTCGCCTCTCTCACAATCACACCAATCATCTCCTCATCAGCGACCGCAAGCTGAGAGACAATATATGGTCAGCTATAAGAATAATATTCTTGAAAATATGTTTTTTTTAAAATAGAATAACATTAAGCTAATCATTACAAAAAGCGATTTATAAAACCAATGAAGAAAAGAGAAAGAAAATATGCTAGTTCATTAGTATAATGAAAAAAAAAATCTTAGTAAAATGGCAATCTTGACAAAGTGCCACAGGCTGCACGATCTGTAGTTAAAAAGTACTCTTGACAAAGTGCAATCAAAGTTCATGTTGACTAAACTGTACATAAAATGTACTCTTACAAAGTGCAATCAAAGTTCAGATTGACTGAACTAAAAAGTTCTCTTGACAAAGTGCACATACAAAGTTCAGGCTGCCCGATCTGTACTTTGCGAACGCGCGTCAAGCGCACTTCCAGGACGTCACGGTGCCGAATTTCAGTCTCTTCGTCTCGCGCGAAGGACTCGTCTCCTACTCGAGCAGGCAAAAGACACGCTATTCTTACAGTTAGAGGGAGAGCTCCCTTAGGAGGGGGGCAACGGAACACCCATTAAGGGGTTGTTGGGGGGGGGGAAGAAGGGACGGGAACACCCAATGAGGGGCCAGCGAAAAAAAGGAGAAAGATGAGATTTAGTCTCAGGCAACAGAAAGGGTACCAAGTATGTATATTTGGGAAGAGCATGTTGGATAGAGGAAAGTGGACATGGAATTAAGAAAATATTCGGAGTGTAACCGCTTTTATTTGAAAATTTTCTCATTAGAAAAGTGGGTGGAAGCGACTCTAACTACATAAATCTCGTCTGAGCCTTTCCCGGTGGGAATTAGAAGAAACCGGAAAGTTTGCACGAGAGTTGGCATGATTACGACAGTTCACTCAAACTGTTTAAAGGTGCCAAAACTGAATCTTAAATTCTCGCCTTTTTTTCTAACATGAGAGCGAGAGAGCATGGGATTTAGAGAGAACGATGATCAGAAAAAAATGAAATTGATTACGTATGAGTTTGTTTGTGCTCCTTCAAAGGTGCACGAAAGTCTTGCCATAATCTTTTTGAATTTCCCTAAAGTTTTTGTAATCAGGCAAAAAGGCGCCAATTCAAATGTGAGTTTTAAGAGCGACCTGCTCGATCTCGTGCTCCCTGCAGCTGACGCGCTATCCGATGGACAGGCAGCGATGCTTCATTCGCATTCTTAGCTGTCGGTTGTTGAGTACATTCCTTTATTTATTTATTTATATATTTAATTGCAAGTTTAAACGTTACGTATCATCTCGCTTACAGGATTGTCGAAAATGGCTTGACAATGAGATATGTAGATAGAGAGGGAGAATATGGACAGAGAGAGAAAGAGAGAGAGAGAGAGAGAGAGAGAGAGAGAGAGAGGAAATAGAGAGCGAGAGGGAAAGTGAGAGACTGCAAGAGAGTGAGAGAGTGAGGGAAAGACAGAGAGAGAGAGAGAGAGTGAGAGAGAGAAAGACAGAGAGAGAGAGAGAGATAGAGAAGAAAGTAAAGCGTGCCTCTTTTAAGACGCGCATACCTCGTCAGAAATGGACGTCCGATGGTTCACACTGGACCCGGTCCGATTCAACCCCGAGATCGGGCTGCCCGAGTTCGCTATCACGCGCGTGGATCACAGCTACTGCGACGGCGTCTACCGCTACGTGCTCACCGAGCACTCGCACAAGATTGGTACGTGCATTTTTAACTTTTTTTTAAATTTTTACTTTTCTCACGTATTTCATCTGCATGACGTTCTTCAATACAAAACCACAAGCGCTTCTATTCGTAAGAAGCACTCGCACAAGAAGATTGGCAAGGCTCCTTTTAATTTGATTAATGTTTTATAAATTGTACTTTACTTCTTCCAACGCTTCACTTCTTCTATTCAAAGCTTTTTCTCCGTACCCCATCTAGGGTCAATAATTTTTTCTCTTCTTTTTTTTCCATCTCGAGAGATCGCTTTGAAGAGAAGAGTGCATCTGCTTATTTTATTGCATGATTTTTTTTTTAAATTATTTTGAAATATGTATCTTCTGAATTATATTTATTCTTCCACAGGATTTGTTTCCTTATATATTTTTTTGGAAAGACTGTCCTTTCCACGTACATATGGAGAGCAAACGAGTTCATCAAATTTTAGAGATAGGGCCTCCAGACGGAGAGAGACTGAAGGCTTTTCTAATGTCTTAAAAGTGTTTACTGCCTCAGATGCGAATTCTCGACGAGTAGACGAAAACTCAATTCTCGGGCACCCAAACACACGCTCACAGTTTGTACACCCTCGAGATGCCGGAAGGAGACAGAGATTGCTTGGCTCTTCTCCAGCCCGGCTGGCTGGCATCATCTCAGCTCATTCGAGAGAAGAGTTATTGGAAAAGGGCGA
>CALZFC010000124.1:672500-692500 GCA_945643635.1 Allodiplogaster sudhausi
TCAACGGATCCAAAGTCGCCCGCATTCTCTGCTGCGTGGTAGCGGGCGGCTGCGGCGAAGAAGAGAGCCGAGAGAGCATCCAGAACCTGGCAACGAATACTTAACGTGTTCTTATCGTACCACTCCATACTCCGGATGGTCATAAGTCTAACATTGAAACGCATAAAAACACTTAATCAGTGGCTGATTTTCTTTTCCAGAAATTAATACAAGTAAAAAAAAACTAGCCTAATTAGATAAGACAATTTGGTTAAACGATGCACATAGAAAAGAAAAGATATCCAACAACTTACAACGAGGACTCCGAGCCATACTTTGTCGTGTGCAACAGCACTCTTGGCCAAGGAAGCGGCGCGGATCAGAAGCGGTTGCTCAAGTCAAACAGCTTATTAAATAAAATTTTTTTTTACTTTAATTAAAATTAATTTTTCTATGGCCCTTAATAAGAATCATATCTCTTTCCATACAAAACACCAGTTTACTTCTCAACTAACAATAAGTTACATTTTAGAAGCTTTTTGTCCCAAAGTAGAACAAGCAATGCCAGTTATAGTTACATGATGAAGTAATAGATGGAATGGATAAGTGAATTGATCTCTGTTCTAGATGGAATAATCTCGTTAGACTCGAGGGGGATCCCCAAATCAGCATAGCTTAAAAGCCGACTGCCTAGACAAGTTTTCGGTCATCATTCCTGGTTAAACAAAACCCGATATTCCGACCGTGAGCGACATATTATCGAACATATTAGCAAAATTTAATATGAAATACACAGTGTTCACCGTCCCCTCATTCATCCTTCCTTAGGGGTTTGGGCGCCTCATTTTAAGCTATGCAAATCAGCCCTGACTCCCCCCTCCCCTTACCCTGCCAAGAATGTTCATAATACAGTATCCGTTACCGTACCAGATGAACACGATCGCCTGCGTAAGCATCTCCGAGTTCTTGCTCGAGAAGTATGCCTTCCTGAAGTAGGAAAGAAATCAAGACTACGTGATGTATAATTTTAAAAATATCTAAATGTACAAAAAGTATTATGTTTAGAGATAACTAGAAACCTCCTACCAAACACAATCATAATGCTTCTCTAACAAATCATTATTGCATAGGTTATGATGGGTCCATCTGAAGTTATTTGGTTTTCGCTCTCTCACTTATAACTAAATAATCATCGTCTAGGTCCCCATGCTTATCGGCAACTCAAAAAATTTCCACTCTTTTTCTTTCCATTGCCACCTTCCTTACATGGCCTAATGTGGAAATAAGAGCGATGATAATATCATTGAAAGTAGAACCGTAGTTCTTAGTAAATCTTCTGTAATCCTATGTAAATCTACTATATTCCGTACACAAGATCCACCGTAATCCTTACCCTCAATCGATCGATAGCCACGAGGGGAGTCGCAAATTCGGGTCGACGGGCGAGCCAGTGGCCGGCAGAGTGGAAGAGGACAAGGCGGAGAGCGGAGCCGAAGAGGAGAAGGCTGAAGAAGAAGAGGAGGAGAAAATGATTGATTGATTGACTGATTCATGATGGCCAATCAGAAAACAATTCTAAATTCAACTCTTAAAACGCATTCATCAATTTATAGGTTTACTTTTCGTTTATGACATTCGTTACTTCATAGGAATAGCAAATTATGAGCTAGAAAAAAAATTCAACACTTAAAATACACGTCAGTCTATAGATTTATTTTTATGCACAGAAATAACAATGTATTTGCAAGAAAAGGTAGCTTGAAATAATAAAAACACCATTAAGAAAAAAAAACAAGAAGTCCAAGCACACAAACCCAATGACATCGATCCGAAAAACGAAGCTGAGGAAGGAAGACGGTGGAAGTGGTTGAGCATTGCATTTTCGTGCAGGTGGAGATACCTGCATGAATTTAAGCTGTTATTCAAAGTTTAAATATCCTTCTTTTTATATTCTTTTTTATACAAAAATAAACACAATCACATCTCAGAAATTTTGATGGATAATCCTCTCTTTCTCTTTCTCTCTCTCACTCTCTCACTTTCTCTCGCGCTCTTTCAATTGTCTCTCCTCCAACCTGTCTCTTCTGTCGTTTGTCAGCGTGTACTTCAGCCAGGAGTGGCTCGCTGCTCTCGCTCTTTCTCTTTCGGAGGCCAGAAGAAGAAGTAGCAGCAATGACATTTGGTGTGGCCGTTTCGGCAGAATTCTCTTCGGCAACCTTCTTCTTGCCCTTCTTAGTCATTGTTACTGAAAAAAAGGGAGAATGGAGCCCAAATTAACTTATCAGCTTGCAAATGATACGCGATTTCGCAGATTTTCCACCCAAATTACAGCTCTCTCACAATCAGCAATCAGTAAGTGATGATAGCTAACTATAGAGTAAAATACTCAGAGGCACGGTGATTCAAGGCGGTTATTTAGTCTATCGCCATTCGTACGGTATATTCTGCAGGAAGTCAACAAAAGGAACTCCCACTAAATAAATTGCACAATATTTTACCCACGAACAAAATTTTTTTACATTTTTACATCGTCACGGCACGATTTTCTTTATTGGCGCTTTCAAAGTATAATTCTAATGGAAACTAGCCAAGTTCTGTTAAATGATGCATGTGAAATGAGTTGATTCAAAAGATTATTCAAGAGAAATGGAATGTGTACTATTTGAGCAGGTCAAAGATGGAATTACAAAAAATCCGGAAGATTAAATCGGTTCTTGTATTTTGTAAACAAATGATTTGCTCTTCTCCCTCTTGCCGTGCAATGCAACCTAGTACTGTGGTCCTGAATTCTTTGTAAAGCACAAAGAAACAGAGAGCACTTTATTCGTATAGCTGGAGAGAGAGAAAGAAAGAGAGAAGAAGAAAATCAGTGAGAGAGAGAGTGAGAGAGAGAGATCAAGATGGAGAGAGGGAGAGAGAGAGAAACATTGGAAACCGCTCAAATACGCTGCACGAGTCCTCATCTTGCCCTCTTGAGCAGGCTCATTTTGGCGCTTCCAAACGCTACAAGTGGTGGGAGGGGGTGGATCTCCGCTGACTCTTCTTTCTATCTCTTTCAATCCCTTCTCTCTCATACACTCTCTTCCTCTTCCATTCTCTCTCTCTCTCTTTCTCGTTCTCTCCCTTCCAAAATCTCGCATGCTTAGATATTCTGTTCTTCTAGGTTACAGTGGCATTTCTTTTTCTTTTTGTTGCCATTCCACCCCGTTCTATTCACTGGCTCTTTCTCTCTCGTCTCTCTCCTACCCAATGAAATGCTCAAGGGCTGCAGGGGATAGGCTCGGCCAAGATGAGAAGAGATTCACTTCCACCAAGCGGATCGTAGCTCTTCCCCCTATCCTCAGGAGTCAGCCATTTGCTATGCGGCGGTAGGCAGGCTTAGCTAGATGATATAAATGGGAAGATGACAGTGGGAATGAGAGAGAGGAGATAGAGAGAGAGAGAGATAGAGAGAATAGAGAGAGAGAGAGAGAGAGAGAGGAGAGAGAGATTCCGTGATTCCGAAAATCCTTTGCTCCATTAGGTTATCACACGCGCTGATCTCTCTTTCCCCTGCGATTAGCTAGATTTGCTTTCTTAAACCACTACTTCTAGGATGGGCAACAGTGGCTCTGCTTCTGCTTCCGCGCATCTCCACAACCACAAAGACTACCGGGAACCGCAGATTCTCCACTCTTACCAGGTTTATTTTTCCTTCTTCTTTACACCCTACTCTTCATATTACTTGCTATTGTTGTAAAGTAATTCTAAAAGTATGACTTGTACAAGTGGTTGCAAACCATCAGTTCTAAGTGAGAAAAGAGAAATGTAATCTGGCTTCAATTTCGCTTTATTGATCTTGTGAGATAGAAGGCAACACATCTTGAACGAATTAAGCAAGTCCTGATGTCGGAATACAGGAAAAGAAATGAAGGCGAGAAAAGAGACAGAGACTAAAAACTCTGAAGCTAAAATTAGCAACACTTCCACGAACGACTGTCTTCTTATGATTCGCTAATCGTATTCGAATTTCCGGAGAGAAGAAAAAAAATAAGAAAGCGAAAAGAAGATGCTGTTTTGCACGAGTTCCACGTGGTGAAAACTGCCAATAAAAACACGAATGATACGAAGTGAAACACGCTTGTTTGGTATTTTACAGGAGTTGACCATGCATTTTAAGGTCTTTGACAAAATCGAAGAGCGAGTAGTGAAAGAATTTTCGATTTGGGGTTTTAAAACTTAGTGGAAAAAAATTCAATTGTAAGGAATGCCAGTAGGGGAACAAATAGTGAAACAATATAATTAAAGAAAATTGAACAGAGAAAGTGGACAGAACAAAGTGGAGAATACAGAAAGTAACAGCTGATGGAAACGGAGACCGAGTGGAAGAGATCAGCTCGTTCTGGAAAGTAGGAGGATTTAATTAATTAATTAATTAATTAATATTCCAAGTTACTTTAGCAACCTAATTTTAGAAAATTATAATGCGTGCAGTGTGGAGGCACATGAGTCAGGGAGGAGAGGGAAGCTGCGGCAGAACAGCCATGAAGGTTAGAAAATGTTTTAACAACTGTTTCTTGGGGATGGGCTTCACTTTCAAGTTAATAGCATTTTTTTTTTAAAATATATATTTGTCCATGAAGAGCTTCAAACTGCAAAGATTTCCCTATATATATGCTTTCTTCATCAGCCTGTAACCTCTATATAGATTCATGTGATGGATTTAAGAGGCTCTTGGTCAAGGACCGTAAAATCAAGAACGTCTTCCACCATACGGCCGTGCTCGCGCACATGTTCTCGCTGCCTGATTCTTCTTCCACTTCTGCTGTCCCAGATAGTGGACGCCGTTGTGGTCTACATGAACACGCGAGCGAAATCGTGCGATTCATGCAATTCGGTACGACTTTTCTTTGACAACTCAGCAGCGTTAATAATCAATAACCTTCAAAATGTGTGCAACCAATATATTCGCCACCTATTTCCTAGTCATGCTAAATCTCGACTCGCCTTCTCGCATCTCTGAAGAATGCCAGAGAATAGGCCGGCTTCATCAGCGATTCAAGGGAATGGCCATGAAGGCTGAGCACTGGGACCTCCTCGGCGAAGCACTTACGGAAACTGTTCGGTTAGGAAAGAGATTCTTGAGAGACAGAGAACTGCTTATTGTTAGAGGTCTCGAGAGATAGAGAACTGCCTATTGTTAGAGGCTCGAGAGATAGAGAACTGCTTAGAGGTTTTCCATTAGTTTTTCCACTTCTGAATTTCGTACCATTCAGGCAAAGAGGTCGAATTCAAAATTGAATTTAATATCCTCCTTTAAAGGAGCTTTACGATTCAGGGAATATCAAGGATGGCGGCGTCATCGAGAAAGTCTTCGGGCTGCGAATCTGGTCGTCTCATTTCTCGTCGATCGCATAAGGACAGGTTTGAAATTTGCGCACCAATTTGGAGAGCAGGCTTGCTAAAAGAATTATTTAACGTTTCATATACCACTACTACTACTCTCCTCGGAAAGAAAACTTATTACAGGCTTTCTGAGTCGCCGGCCCTCAGTGGGTGCGAGTTCGATCAGCTCTCCGCTCCCCAATCCTCGCTCCATTCTCAAACGCTCTCCATCCCGTGACTCCTCCGTTTGGGACTCCAACTCCAATTTAGCATCTACAATTCCGCCGCGCCGCATGCGGCAAGACGGCGTTCGCTTTAGCGCTTCTTCCGTGTTCGCTTGGGAACGAGGGAATGGAACGGATTACGAGAAGGAGGAAGAGTGCAGCGATGACGATCGCAATCAAGGACAAGCAAATAAAGAAGACAGCATGTGCTTAGTGAGCCGTTCGGCAGGGTACCTTCCGAATGTGCACGGGCACCCTAGCGCATCACCGACAAGACATGGTAAACGGGCGCCACTGCCACGATTACGACGCCATGACGCGAATGGAAACGCGCTCGGCCTGGAGGAACAGCGGAAGACGATGGCAAGGAGTGAGCAAAGTGGCCATCAGGCCTACGGCAACTGTAGGAGTCGATCGGTGCTCGCACTGACAAGGGATAGGCCAGGATTGGCCACGATACCCTCGGTGCTCACTGGTAGTTGTCCGCATATGGCATCACCGATTCCTGAGCGAAGCTCACCGGGGAGCCCTTGTTCGCCGCTTGTAATTGGAGCACCCCTTCTTCCATCACGTTTTTCACGTCCTCGGCAAAAAGGTTGGCTTCTCCAACAATGCACAATAATGACTTCTCCCACATGTTGTTGTTTAATTTTACATTTCAGCATCAGTGTACTCTCAAATTCAGGACAATCCCGTCCGCCGCCTCCTCAAGTCTCGGTTGCTAGAAGACTTCCACGCACGCCGACAATTGACTTCGCAGCATATAACAGCATCAATAACAACGCGGCCGCTCCTCCTCCACCGCCAGCGCCGCCCAATTCTTTGCTGAGGAATACAAATTACGCTTCTTCCCGCGCATCGCGCCCTTCTCTCTCTCGCTTCCACTCCCTCGACCATGGCTACCACTCGGCAGCTTCTAGTCCGAGTGATGGAGATAGCATGTCTCTACTTGCACCTCATCCCGCTCTCTCCACACCACAGCCCCCTCCTCCTTCGGCTCTTCATCGAACAAGAAAGATCTCACACAATTCTTATCTTTAACTTTGAAATTGGCCCGCTTTATTCCACCCAGTTAATTGCGTGTTGGAAAAAGTAATTAGATTCTCGTAATTCATTGAATTATTTTTCTTATTAATAAATAAGAAAAACCTGTCGAGATTAAACAGCCGGTGGCTCATTGTCATCTGTTTCCGGCGCGTCCATGGCATCCCGGAGGGCCTCCTGGCGCGATTTCTTTATGCCATCGAAGAACGTCTTGATGTCTTCCGCCTTGATCACTCCGGTGCTCGATTGCATGAACTCGGAGAACTTCCTCTTCATGTGGTTGAACTCTGAAAGAATCTTCTTCGGATGAACAAAGAAGAAAGTATATAATGATAATCTTATGGACACTAGTCACTATTTTGTCCGCGAATTGGATCAGTTGAAGGGAGACAACCTTAAGGCCCAAGGAAGAAAACAAGCCTCGAAGCACGAAAACGGCTGCATCTCTTCCCAAGTCGTTTGCTAATTCTTGAGCGACTTCTTCGTCAGTCACGGGAGCCACTCGCTCCGCTGCCAGCTTCTCTTCTGCTTCCTGAAATAACAACATATCCTTTTCAGGGAAAAATGGTGTTCAGAGGGCCCCCCGAAATTGCGTGGGATATATCATCGAGGAGCCTCGTAAAATAGTAAACCTAGTTTTTCTCTCTTCAGAAATCTACGATTCCTATTACTAACAGATTTCACCTTTATTGTTCTTTATATTGTCTTTATAAGATGAAGGTACCTTTGCGTAGACATCCTGCGAATCGTCCGGATCATGAATCCAGTCACAGCCCATGTCATCGTAGAAATCCTACAAAAGAGCTTTCTCCATTCTATCAAGTTTCATTATTATCACTTATAGTTAATCTTCTCTAAAGCTTTATTTTTGCAGTATTTTTCGCTAAAGAATTAAGTTGACAGAGTGAATTGACAGTATAAAAATAAGTCTGAATGCATATTTCAGTTGTTGTATATGTATTGAGTCTCCAAAATGTGTTCGAATGGCTGACTTGACATTTGGAGCATTTGCAGAGCTTCTCTCGCCAGCCCTCGACCAGAAGAAAGGCCTTCGGCTGATTGTGCGCAGCGGACTGCAGTCAAGGAGCGATTAAATAATGATCTTATTCCTTTCCCTTCACAATCAATCTAAAATCGCACGGGGTCTTAATTGGAAAAATTTTTTTAAGTTAAAATTCTTTTTCGACCTAACAATTCTATTTGGAAAGGTAAAATCAGTTATTCTCCGCTCTAGATATAGATTGCACTCTCGCCGACGTACTGGGCTACCTTCTAAGAATTCCTCAATGTAAGCCCAGAGTTCTCCCCTCAAGTTGCCCCCTCACCTCGGTCTCCTCTTCCTTCTTCTTCTCCTCTCGTGGCACACACTGGCCGGGAGTGAGGGGCTGCTCGGCGGACACGGAGACGCATCTGAGGAAGGCTGCTCTGCCGGATGCGCACTCCTTGCACACCATCTCCTCTTCGGTAGACTCTTCCGGAAGGTCGAGATGCTGCAAAGGATACGGTAGCACAAAACCAATTCTAACTACTACGGTTCTGACAAGGAAAAGGTTCAGTAGTTCTTAACAGAGCGTTCAAAAGGTTCCCGTCAAGTATACGTATGCTCCCTGATTGTGGGTCTTCCCGGAGCCATACCTCATCTGGATTTTCAAAAATAATTATGTTTTCCCGTTTTTCCCCTATGATGCGGTACATCTTCGATACGGTAAGTTGATACGCACGCATTTCTAGGGTACGGTATTGCCAAGAGAATGGTTCAATAACCGCAACAAACACACCCATTTTTTCAACAGTTCGATATATTGCAAGAAACCCATCTAATTAATTAATTAATTAATTAATTAATAAAAAGAACTAGAACGAACCGTCAAATGGTACCAGTCCTCGCAAACAGCGCACTGTGTCATCGTAACGCCAGGACTAAAAAGGTACCATAAAAAAAACTTCGTTACAACTTCTACATTAAAATGTTACAATAATCCGATTTGGACAATGAAAAGACGTGAAAAAGAAGTGTACACATTTTCTTTCGCAACTCTACTTCAAAATTAGAAGAATGGCGAAAATATGTAGCCTCTATCTTAACATGTTACAAAACACCCATTTTAAAAATGAAAAGAAGGGATAAACTAAGCGTACTTCTCCGGATCGGGGTACGGTCGCTTGCATGCGCAATACAGATTCTTGAAGTTGTCATTGTAGATGTTACGTGGGTTAGATGCTGGCTTATCCTGTAATATGCAATCTCTTTCATTTCTTTGTCATAATTAAACGAGATTTAATCCTTTGGTTTGAAAAACCCCCCATGAAATACATTTGCCCGATTATAACAAAGCAAGAAGGTCCGTGGTAGATTGGTTTTATAAAAATGAAGAAAATAAAAATAAAAAACCTCATAAAGAGTGCACTTCTTCGCAAAAGCAACGTTGCCACAGTCACACTTGAAGCTGAAATTGGCAAATCATTCGCATCACTATCAATAAGATGTCCTTTAGGAACAAATTTGGTCCCACTTTGAAACTACGCAAATAACATGAAAGCAAGTAAAGAATGATACAGAAGCAGAAGTGGGAATAATTGGAAAGAATCCCAATTCACCAATAGATGTGACTCGTCTCAAATAGTTAAGCACAACTTAGCTGACCAAAGTATCAATACTTAGTGTTTCTCAAAATAGAACCCCTAATCCACCACCAGTACCCTTCCCCAATCTGAAAAGCTTTCATCTTTTCTTTATTTACAAGTTCTCAATAGTAGCTTTTATTCCCTGGAACATAAATGTGGCTTGGTGGCGAGGGAAGAGAAACCGCCGCTCAGCTCTCTCACCGTCTCTTGGTGTACATCTCGACCAAGTCATGGCCGTCGTGGCAGTGATTGGAGCAGCCGAAGCAGACGCCGGCCGTGCCCGACGGCATGCACGTCAAGCAAGAGTACAGCGCCTGGCGGGGCTTGTAGCCCTGAATTACAAGTACTTTCAAGTTATCCGCGCATGTGTTATCTACTGCTGAACAATGCATGATGAATCGGGTGGGATTACTGACCATGAGGGGTTTCAAATAAGGCCGACAATGGGGTAAAAGGCACAGTTAATATATGCCCAGTCGACGGCATAGCAAAGATTCTGTCAAAACATTCATTAAATACACGATGTGGCAGACTTTTGAGGACGACCGATATCAGGGTGAGTCTGCCAATTCCACAGTACATTTGTTTTTCTTTAAAAAGACGTTCATATGCGAGTCTGCATGTTTTCACCTTTCTTGAGTAGAAAGCATAGAATCTGACCTCGGGAAACGTGCACACTTTGCCGTCTTGTCCACCAAGCACAGCTCGGGCCTAAAAAGTTTTCGTTATCCGAAAATAAATTGATAATAGACACATTTTTTTTATTATTATTGCAGATTTGATGCAAATAGTAATTTAAAAAAAGATTCTTACAGTACATTGAAAATCATACAGTACAATTACGCGAAAGGCTAAAGGAGCACACATGCCTGTTCTTGCATGAATTCATCCTGTTCCATCCAATCCACCACTTCCTCGGCGGTCAGCTCTTCATCTTCAACCCCCTGCACTGCAGCATCGGTCGCTTTCTCGAGGCTTTCCTTCTGCAAAAAAAGTACAAAAATTAGGAGATAATTCTTTCCCGAAATGGAAACAACTATGTTCCCAAAATAGAAACATTTGCCCCGAAATAGAAACCCTTTCCACGAAATGAGAACCTTTTCGGACGTCCCACTCCCTGCAGCCTTCTCAGAAGTGGCAGATTCAGTAGACGCAACTACTTGGGTTGTAGAAGAATTCGCGGAGAGTTCCTCCTTCTCACAGCTCTCAGCATTTCCATTTGTCTCACTCATTTCTGAGTATGAGAGAAGAACTTGATTGCAAAATCATCCAAGTGTTTAGACATGTTAATCGTGCATTAAAATGTTCGCCCAGGTTCATAAGAGTTGTTGCTCGATGAGACACAAGAATAGCCATCTCGACAAGTCAGAGACAACACTGAGAGACACTTCAATTTCAAGAGATATATATTGTTCTCATTCTCAGCAAGAACACACTACAACGGACACTAGCAATGACCGCGAGAAGACAAAACTCGAGATTCGCACGACTACACAAATTGCGGAGTGTAGCACACGAGAATGCAAACTCATAGGGAAAAGGAGCAGAACCGAAAAAACATTCAACCCTCCCTTGATATGCAAACCCACTTGGCCCGATTGATTATAATTGTCCCCCCGCCAAAAGTAGCTGCTAAACAACGTAATTCTCACATTTTCTGAATTTCCGTATTCAACCAATGGTCCATTCATTAACATTGAAATTTTAGCATTTTAGACTACTTTACTTTCAATTTTAGCGTATGTAAGTGCAAAGATTATTCTAAAAAGAGCATGAAATGACGTAAAAATATAATTTTGTCAACTTACGTTGTTTAGCATCAACTCGCTGCGTACATTTGCCTTACCTAAGTATCAGCGTACTTTCAAGGATTTTCTAAGAGAACCGAGAGAGCACGAGAAAATCCTGGGCATTTCGTAGCGATGCATCATTGTTGACATTCTTCTTCCACAAGCCCAAGATTTGTGGTTGCTTAACTTGTTAAATTGTCTTTCTTTAGAAATAGCCTGGTGATGTCGGAGTCGAAGGCAGCGTCGCTCGTGCTATTGAAGCCGGCAAGCGAGATTATCTTCCAAGGTTTCTTCCTACTTGTTTATTCGTACTCGGCCTTTCGAAACTTGTCTAAATCCATGTTCTGATTTTTGAACTTGGTTTTTTGAAACAGCATTGTTTGTTGGTGCTGCAATACAGCAAAAAAAAACAAGCTTCCGCTAACCATATTGCTCTTGAGGTCCCTTCACCGATGTCGTAACTGCGCAGCTACACATTGAAAATCCCCAGAACCAACCCGTCTGCTTCAAGGCAGTTCTTTTTTTAAATAATGTTTCGCTGTTGTATATAAACACCACGATAATAGCGATGGCTTGAATAACTTGATTTATTGATATCACGTATTCACTGATTTGGGATTTTTTGTGCTTGGGTATATTGGTAAAAGGGGTATTTAAAAAATAACTCCAAACATATATTTTATTCAAAAATTTAAAAGTGTTTATGAACTGAACTGTTGCCAATTCTGAACTTGAAGGTGAAGACCACCGCTCCGAAGCAGTACTGCGTCCGCCCGAATTCGGGCATTGTCAACTCTGGCGAAACTGCAACGGTTGCGGTTATGCTGCAGGTTTTTGGAATCTTGGGAAGTTACAGATATCTGTGATGCAATATATCTATTCAGCATTTTTTTTAATTTTGGGGTTCAGAATACTGAAATGGTATTTATTTACTTTGTTTTGCTTGTCATACTGTGGAAGTTATTAAAGCTTCTATTGTTCAATTTCGGCTGTGAAATAAGAATTCATTTATCTTCAGCCTATGGAATCGATTCCACCCGACGCGGCCAAGCACAAGTTCATGGTGCAATCGACCTTTGCGCCCAGCGGAGACACCGACCTCGACACATTCTGGAAGGTTCGTGCACCCGAGAACTGTCGAGTTTACCCTTTCATTGCAAGGTATACCAAAAGGACATTCCAGAATGTCAATCCGTCCGAACTCTCCTACGGAAAACTGCGTGTGGTGTTCGATCAGCGGGCACACAATGAAGCTAAAGTGGAATCTCCCGCCAGCGTCAATTACTTTACATCGCCGGAGAAATGTAAGAAAATCTAAAAAAAATAAATAAAAATTTTAATATAAAAATCCTGTTTATTACCAGGACAATATGCTAATATGGACGAGTAAACACTTCTTTTATTCTAAAGAACTAACGATAACTGCAGAGATTTGTATAATTTCCACATAGTTTTTCTCCAATTCAGCCCGTCTTCACTCGCCCAACAACACTCTTCCATCTGAAATCACAGGGGTATATTTAAGCACGTATTTTGTAAAAGTTAATCATGATTAGTAGCACTTATTTACTTTGTTTTTTTTTATTGGATTTAAATAGTTGATTATGCTATAAATTGAAATAAGGCGACGATTTTTTTTTCATTTTTATTTGGTAGATCCAAATGTGCAATTAATAATTTTCGCAAGCAATCACTAATTTCAGGACACGGACGCCAAGCTGCGAGTCGAGCAGGATCGCGTCCGCAAGCTGGAGGCCGAACTGGACAAGGCGCACCAGGAGAGAGCCGTGCTCATCCGCAAGGTCGCCGCGCTCAATTCGGGCGCTAGCCGCGCTGGCGACGGTGAACTCGGCCTGCCGATGGTGCAGGTTATTAACTTTTATTTAAGTGTATATGCAATATACTTTCTAATAAAAACCCTTGTAATTGGGTTTCTTCTCTATATAGACTCCTTTGTTAAATCCAAAAGCGTATTGATACTGAAGACAGTGGGCGGTGTCTGTGAAAGCCTGTTGTTTAGAAGAAGGAAAAAAGTTTTATTGAGTAATGTGATTGACCATACCCAAGGATTCAAACCTGAAATGGAACATGGTGTCTTTGCCGGGCTTGTCGAAAATTCAGCCATTTTTTTGGGAACTGAGAAGCTTGTTTGATATAAAAAATTATAAATGGCCGTAATCTCGTTCAATTTTGTGACCGTGTCCATCTAAAGTGTCGCTTCTCTCTCTCTCAGTTTACTATGGCGCGAATTTTAAATATCGTTTTGCCTCTTATTCCAGGTTGCCCTGATCTGCATTGCCGGAATCCTGCTCGGCCTGATCGTTGGCAAACTCTTCTGAGCTGTCTTCTCTCTACTGCTGCTGCATTGCTCTTTCGTCGGTGTCGTAATGGGAGCCTCTGTGGTCATGGCGCGAAGTTTGAATTTTTGGATGACGAAACTGAACAATGTCAATATGCTCGTTTACAAATAGCATCACCTTTCGCGACATATTTTCTCATCTTTTTTATCCTATGAATCCCCCCACCCCCCTCCTCCCAATTAAATTCTGAGAGATTTATTTTTAATTTTTCACAGTATTTAACACTGACCTGTGCCACGTTACCGTCTCCCGATTTCATACTCTCTTTTTATTCCTTCGAATGACTGCCCTTTTTTTTCTGAAGTTGTGCTTGTGTTTGTGGCATCCTTCCAATCAAGAGTTTTCCTGTTTATGGCCCGACCCGTCAGTTCTAGGTTGCGTCAGTCCCTCGCGCACGCCAGCAAAGTAGGCGAAAAGTCAAGTTGCACTCCCCCCTGCCGGTTCGGTTTCTCAACCGACTCTCTTTCTTAATCTCTCCTATTGGTAACGCTGTCCAATCTCATTCAATATCTCTCTCTCTCTCTCTCCCTCTCTCTCTTTTTTATATCCATTGAACTTAAGTCTCATTTTTAATGGAAGAACAGATTCTAGCGCGTCTTGAAGGTATTCAGAGCTCTGAACGTATATAATACTTTTCTCCTCGATTTCCTCTCCCTCGATTATGGTTGTCAAGTTGTATCGTACACTAGTGTGATCCTAGCGGAGATTTAGGTTTTCCTCCTTCTTGGGATTTTTTTTTTCTTTCTGGAAAGAAAGTCGTAGCAGGGATTCGTCAACATTCGATCAATACCATTTTTCTTCTTCTTTAACATTTTATGCCATCCTAGAGATATCAGCGCCCTTCATGTATATTTGTTTTCTGTGTCAGATTAATTCATGAACTGTTCCCGGAGAATTTGTCCTTATTACCTTGAGAATTCGTCTTTTTTTAAGTAAGAAAGCTGAAGTATTAATCTTATTTTTTGGAATAAAGTCTGAAAAATACTTCTCTGGTATCTATTATCATGGAGCGGTTTGTGACCGATTTTTGATACATTGTTATAGCTATGCGAAGTGGAGAAAGGTTGAAAATTTGATTTAGGGTTTCCGCTTGTGCTTCTCGCCAAGCTTGAAATTTCAGATAGCAATGGCCGGCAAGAGCAGGTTTCTACGTATAGTTTATTCGCCTGTACTTTTGCGCTTTAAATTAAAATCAAGTGGTGTTTTAACTCAAGTTCCCTTATTTTCAATTGCTTAATTTCCCTTAAAAGTGGCAGTTAAGTAATTAGCATACAATAGAAATGTCTTGAAGGTATGAGCCAGCCGCTGAGGATCTCAGCAACATCGAATTCGAGACGAGCGAAGATGTTGACGTAGTGCCGACTTTTGACGGAATGGGACTCAAGTAAGCTGGAGTATTATCTGTTATAATATTCTTTGAAGATCAGTCTTAAATTTGACGAATTGAAATGGGATTTAGTCCTAAAAGATATTTGTCGTTCACTTGCGGACTGGTCCAATATAAAAGAGATATCAGCGGATTACCAACGAAATGCTTGTATTTTCTAGCGAGCTGCTGATCCGTGGAATCTACTCGTACGGTTTCGAGAAGCCGTCCGCCATCCAGCAACGCGCAATCAAGCCGATCCTAAAGGTGAGCGAGGACATCTTGCTCATTCTGCATCCTATTTAATTCGGGTTTTTGAGATACATGTTTTTAAAAGTCTTCTAGAACGCATTCACTTCAGGTGAAGTAATATGACACAATTTAAGAAGTATGCACAGTACGTATGTTAAAATTAGGGATTATATTTTAGAAAAGTATGCAGAAAAAATAAACATACTTATTTGAACGAATTTGGGAATTATATTACAAAACATTCATAGTATATGTTTGAATTTAGAACTCCACCAATCTCAAATATGAAAGTAATAATTAGTGTTCTTTGCAGGGCCGCGATGTGATCGCGCAGGCTCAGTCCGGAACGGGAAAGACGGCGACCTTCTCCATCTCGGTGCTGCAGAGTCTGGACGTCCAGGTCCGCGAGACTCAGGCGCTGATCCTGTCGCCCACTCGTGAACTCGCGCAGCAGATTCAAAAGGTCAGGGTTACTGTAAGCAGGTTACCATAGGTGGAGGCACAGGTTACGGTACCATGAAAATTGGTACCGTAATAGAAAGAGTATTGTAATAACTCGGGCCACATGTCTGGTACGGTACCATGAAGATTTGTGCCGCAATCAGTATGTCTTTACTTTACGGAGGCGATATACTACTGAAGAGTAGTCTCATTCTCTTCTTCATACGAGAGCTTGAACTTCTTTGCCAGAGCTCCTTTGTTCTCTACTTCTGTCCATTGTAAATCCCTCGCTATTACAAGTGATTAGAAGATAAAAGTCAATATCACGAGCCTTGTAAAACAGGTTGTTTTTTGCATGGTAGATGATCCTAGACTACGGGGTTTGGCATGCCAACAATGAGTAGAAATATGTCGCTATAAAATGTGGGATTGGAATAATGCACGATGGCTGCCCGAAATCATGATGAGTCTGCACATTATCTACATTACTATTTATTGTCATATACAGGTGATCCTGGCTCTGGGCGACTACATGAACGTGCAGTGCCACGCGTGCATCGGAGGCACGAACGTGGGCGAGGACATCCGCAAGCTGGACTACGGCCAGCACGTCGTCTCCGGCACGCCCGGACGTGTCTTTGACATGATTCGCAGACGGTGAGGAACCAACCATGTAACCATGATGCAATGGAGTGGGCGGACAAGGCCGTCGATATGAAAACCCGGTTGTTAGTTGTAGGAATAGACTGGAATCATTGCGAATGGGACTCGTTAAATAAAAATCTGTGTTATTTTAATCAAAATTCACTACAGGATTTAGAATATCCTGGCAATATGAAGGTATGGTGGCAGGGAGACGGGGGGGGGGGGAAAGGTGCGGTAGATTTGACAGACCCACCCTGATTTAGAGCGTCCCCAAAGCAATACCCCACCCAATTTTCGAGAGTAACATTTAGGGAGAAACAGCGAACCCATCCTGACATCCGTGCCCAATACCTCCATCCCCACCCTACTCTTCTGGGTCCTCAACAGTGGCTTTTATTCCCAGCAAGGAGAGGAGATTCTGAAAGAGTACTTGTTGGAAATTGGCATCAAATTGTGTACAAATTAAAGAGAGGTGGGGCTAATTAATTGGAAAAAGGCCCCTTTTTTTTCTTGAGCAATCTTCGCACTCGCGCCATCAAGCTGCTCGTACTGGACGAAGCTGACGAGATGCTGAACAAGGGATTCAAAGAGCAGATCTATGACATCTACCGTTATCTCCCGCCAGGCGCTCAGGTTTGATATCATTTGAGTGAATGGGCATTGTAGCTACTTGCCCTAATGCATTCGTCCTAAAGAGAGCCTACGAGGAAATCTTTTAAAACTAATTGAAGTTCTTTTTTTCTGTAATCAATAACATGGCCATTTTTGTATCCAGGTTGTCCTTCTGTCGGCCACTCTTCCTCACGAAGTCCTCGAGATGACCTCCAAGTTCATGACCGACCCCATTCGCATCCTTGTCAAGCGTGATGAACTGACACTGGAAGGTTAGGATTTTGCATATAACGCTCTCTCTCTGTCTCTCGCTCTCTCTCTGCTTCCCTCTCTCTCTCGCTCTCTCTTTCTCTTTCTTGCCTCTCTCTCTGTCTGTCTCTCTTTGTCTCTCTCTCTCTCTCTTTCTCTCTCTCTCTCTCCTTTCTTCAGGAATCAAGCAGTTCTTCGTGGCTGTGGACCGCGAAGAGTGGAAGTTCGACACTCTGGTGGATCTCTACGACACACTCACCATCACTCAGGCAGTGCTGTTCTGCAACACTCGCAGAAAGGTATTTCATGTATTATTCTTTGACGACCACAAAACAATATTGTTAATATTTACAATCATTAATACTGTTGTTAATATTACTACTATTATTATTATTAATATTATTTTATTGTAATTTTTATTATTATTGTAAAAAGTTCTATTTATCAGCCATTGAAAGTAGGGTAATTAAAAAAAAAGAATAATAAAGTATAATAAGGTCGACTGGCTGGCCGAGAAGATGAAGGAGGCCAACTTCACCGTGTCCTCCATGCACGGTGACATGGAGCAGAAGGAACGCGAGCAAGTCATGAAGGTACGGTAGGATTTGTGCCAGGACCATTGGATGAAAAGATCACTACAGTGCGCAGTCAATAAATGACTACTTCGGAGAATGAGTTACAGGGCTTGGTGCCCGGACGTCAAGGGGGAGACTAACAACAGAGTTTGTACGTCATAATCACTGTGGGGTATGGCCAGTGTTTAACTGTTCTCTCTCGCTTTAAATGTTCTCGGAAGGGTCCTTCACCACCAAAAACCGTAAAGATAAAGGCTCTTTTGCCCTAACATATACCTAAGAATCGGATGATTTCGATTGCTTGAATTCATCTTTCCGGATGATCCTCAGCTTTCCAGGGGTAATTTTTTCGAGAGAATACCCATTTAATCACTGGGTATGATTCCCCGAAGGACAAAAATCAGGATGGGCCTGCAAAACGGGCGGTAAATATTAAAACCTGAATATATTTTTATTCTTTTTCACCACTAAATTTCGTGAATATTCAGGACTTCCGTGCCGGGCAGTCTCGAGTGCTCATCTCCACTGATGTGTGGGCCCGCGGTCTCGATGTCCCTCAAGTGTCCCTGGTGATTTTTGCGAATTTTATGAGAGTGAAGTTATTCAATTCAAAAGACTTAAAAAAGAAAGAAAGAAATGATTCTAAAAACTATGGAATATAATTAGCTAGATAAGAATAAATCCGTGATACAAAATAATATGACGAGTATATAGTAAAAAGAATGGTAAAGAATAAAAAAAAAGAATACAATTTATATACCCAGGTCATAAACTACGATCTCCCGAACAGTCGTGAATTGTACATTCACCGCATTGGACGTTCAGGTCGCTTCGGACGCAAAGCAAGTTTTTTTAAATTATATTTTTGAAAATTACTATAAAAGGAATGGAAATTAAATATGCCAAATGCTAAAACTTGCGAATCTTTTCAAATCAAAATATGTTCAGCACAATAAGAAATGTTTTAATACGGAATCGATTTGCAGGGTGTCGCCATCAACTTTGTGAAGTCGGACGACGTGCGCATTCTTCGTGACATTGAGCAGTACTACTCGACACAGATTGACGAGATGCCCATGAACATTGGAGACATGATCTGAGGAGGAGGAGGGGTCCAAGCATGCACCCCACTTCATGAAAGGGGTCTAACTCCTGCCACGAACAGAAGGAGTGGATACAGTACCCCAATCTAATCTAATTATGGAAAACATATTTCACCACTATACTAATTGTAAGCGCAACAACTATTGTATTAGAGAAGTCGACTTTTCTCTCACTCCAACATGTTCTACTTTTCTCTATTACACTTCTTTTCGTTTTCTTTGTTTCCGCTTGAGAATTGATCCTCACTTTGCACACTTGTAGTTCTGTTCTCTGTTACATCAGGATTGGATAGCAACAAGTACAGGATGTATACGTTTCAGAGCGAAATTGTTTACACTTTTGTTATTTCTTCGCTTTGACGATCACACAACAATGTCAAGATCGAATTAACTCAGTATATTATTCATTGTTTTTTTCCCGTTTCTTTAATCGTGCTCTTCTAGACTAGCCTGGCAATTGTTGACGTCTCCTTGTTCCATTTTTTGACATCTCCAGCCGTCTCCGAATGTTTCTTCTCATCCTCGTTCTTGTCAGGCATAAAGGCAACGCACGTTAAGAACGTTTCTAATGTCGATTTGCCAGTGGTGGAGAGATCCAGGAGATTATACTTTCTTTTGTTAATGCTCGCTCCTGTTATCGAGCGAAATAAAATAGAGTCATCCCCTGTAGCGTATGTATGTTTCGTTGACATGCACATGGCCAGCTTAATAATGTAGGCATGGGAAAGGAAACCTGGGAAAGTTGTGGGAAATGCTATGCAAGTTTGCAGTTGCGTAGAAAAATAGTTGGCATTTTAAAGTAATTTTTTTCTCTTTTAAAGCAGTTGGCGATGTGGTTTGATGGATTTGTCGTATTTGTTGTCTATACGGGTGCATTCCGCCCTTTTTGCCAAACACGGGTGAATTGCCTTCATAGTGTGCTTTCTAATGGCGGCAGACAAATGCCCGGTGCCTAATTCGTGGGTAAGTTCAGTTTGAAATCTTAAATTGAGTTGTGTTGCCAAGACCAGTCGATATCGTGTTCACTGGAAATGTGACTTCTCCGCTCTGTTTTGGAAACCAGCTCTCCTAATTGACGGGGCCGTGTTTTGGCATGCATCCAAAAGAGATGCCATCTCACGAGATGTTGTGTTGAGAGATGGAGTTAGAGAGAAAGAGAGATGTTTTCCCGTTAGAGAAAAAGTGCTAACATTTTGTCAACCATACTTCCTTTTCTTCTGAACAGCATGTGAAATACCAGACCTTTCTCTGCTCTCTCACGCTCTCTCTCTCCCTCTCTCTCTATCTCTCTCTCTCTCTCTAACTCTATCCCTCCCTCTCGCTCCCCCTGTTCCTATCTTTTCATTATATCTCAATGCACTCCTTTTTGCT
>CALZFC010000124.1:695000-705000 GCA_945643635.1 Allodiplogaster sudhausi
GGGGGAGATATTACAAAAGGGTTTCAAATGCAATTATTCGCCGCATTCTGCCAAGCCTGAGGGAGTGTCTTAGAGCAAGTCAGTCGCATCACTCCCCTCCCTTCCTTTTTCTGCTCACTACCATTCTGGCCTTTCACTGGAATGGCTAATCAGAATGAATTCTTCCTCTTAAGGTGATCTACAAGTGTCAGAAGTGCTGTAGCCTGAAGCCCGAACGGGCACATCATTGCTCCGTTTGTGAGAGGTCAGGTGGTCATCTCTCTTTTGCTGTCTCGCTCTCCTATCTCTTTCTTTCTCTCTCTCTCCCTCTTTCTCATTCTCTTTCTATCTCTCTATCTCTCTGTCTTTCTCACCTCTCTTCTTTATTTCCCTTCTGCAGCCATATTTCTCTCTCTCTCTCTCTCTCTCTCTCTCTCTCTCTCTCTCTGTCTCCCTGTCTTTCTCACCTCTCTCTCTCTCTCTTCTTTATTTCCCTTCAGCATCCTTTTTCCTCTCTCTCTCTCTCTCTCTCTCTCTCTCTCTCTCTTTTTCTCTCTCTTTCTCTCTCTCTCTCTCTTTCTTTCTCTCTTTCTTTCTCTCTTTCTCTCTCTCTCACTCTCTCCTTCTTTTAGATGCATCCGTCGCATGGACCATCACTGTCCCTGGGTGAACAATTGCGTGGGAGAAGGCAATCAGAAGTATTTTGTACTCTTCACGGTACGTCCATCTATATGTGAAGTTAACGAAGCGGAAAGTTAGATTTCAAATTGGCGCTCTTTTGTCTCTCGACGAAAAAATTGATGAGTAGACTCTCAATAGAAATGATTACAATATTCACAAAAATTCTGACAGATAATGTTCATATTCAGTATGTCTTAATCATTTATAATATTCATTTTAATACAATTTTTATATTATATATTTATTACCTCCTTATAATTAATATTATTCAATTTTGATATTTTTTTATTTTCTTCAGATGTACATTGCTCTTCTGTCGGCCCACGCTCTGTACTGGGGAGTGTGGCAGTTCGTACAGTGTGTAAATGATGACTGGAAGACTTGCTCGCCCTTTGGACCCCCAGCCACCACTCTTCTTCTGGTGGGGGGGGGGGGGGTTTATACACTTACTCTTTGCTATATTCAACATCTCAAATATATACTTTAATGTCTAATGTATAATATATTATATATATAAGGATACAGATATGGCCCTAGACCCCGGGGATGCGGGGCATGCCATCGTTTAATTCTTACCTAAAATTATGAGCTGGGTGGGGCAGAATGATGGGCCAAGATCAGAGTGAATCGATGGTACTATTTCCATTCCCTTGTTGAGATCTTCCTACTCTTCGAAGGAGTTCTCTTCGCTATCTTTACTTGTGTCATGTTCGGCACGCAAGTCTCGAGTATTTGCTCGGATGAAACGGCCGTTGAGAGCCTCAAGAGTAGCAGGTAATGTATATTTCTGCCTTTTTTAAAGCTTAAAACTAGTATTTTAGAAAAAAAAAATGTTTTTTTTTCCATATCGTGTATTCAAATTTAAATAAAAGTGCGTTTCAACACAGCATGTATGTAAATATAAAAAAAGTATATTTGTTTTATTTCATAACTTGCTTTCTTTGCAGAGGCGACACGGGCCATGAACGGAGACAGGGATGGAAGAATCTCCAGCTTATATTTGGAGGGCCCTTCTCTATCAGGCTAGTTCTTCAACGAATTGACATCTGTGATGTTTTTGTTCTTCTTTTGTTTAGGACTGCATCACATTTGCACTTATTTCCTCCATTTCTTTTGAGAATGGAAAAAGAAGAATTACTTATAATTTTCTTTTGCATCTTCAGATGGCTGAATCCACTGGTAGCTCCATACGTAAGCCGGCCCAGCTTTGAGTACTCTGTCTAGTGTTGTCGGCAGACTCAGGGAAGAAAAGGGTGGTCCGAGCCCCCCCCCCCCAAGTTTGTGTGGGTTAGACCCCCGAGTGGCCTCGAAAAGGGGACTGCCTCAGGCTATTCCCAGCTACTTCAGTTTTGTTTGTGTCGTTTAAACTTTTAAAAGCTTAACAATCAATTCTTCCCCGTTCCGTTACTGCTTTCTTTTTTTAACCGCTCATCCTTTTTACTAAATTTAACGGTGCGTGAAGCTTAAAGATTACTGTGTAATAAGATAATGTGAAGATATAAGTACATCGAATTCATCTCGCAGTCAATACTCTTGAAATCTCTCTCTTTCTCTCACATTTTGTTTCGGACTTGTCCCTTCCCCTGTGCCGTTTTAACTCTCCTACTTTTCTGTTTGTTACTTCACCATTGCCAAACTCCTCTCATTTCTGTAAGACTTGAATAGCGTTAATTATGAGTACTACTACATGCAACGAGCATTATATATCTTTGTGTTTATTCATGTACTAGGAGTACAGTAATATTTCAAAGGATCTTTATATTCTCAGTAGAGTCAACGCAAGGCTATAATCCTCTAATATTGCAGGCAAAATTCCCTATCTCTGTTTGTTCTTTTTTTCTGTCAACTGTCTTGTCAAAGTGAACCCTCCGTATGTGATAGCTAACCGACTTCAAAGGCAAAAAGACAAAGCCATAGTTGACTATAACTTATGGGTTCAATCGTGTTATCTCTCCATTTTTAGACTTTCATTCATGCACATTTATTTCGCGGCCAAGATGTAAATTTTTCTCTTCCCCCTCGTATCATTACTGCGTAGGAGCTATGTTTGTTAATTGATGTGCTGCAGCTAAAGATAAAGGGCTTTCCATTCTACATTTTCGTTCAAGATTGTTCGTATGGCTGGAAAGAGTGTGGAATGAATCACCGAAGAAGTTGTATTTATCAGTTGTTATTATGTTAATCGGTGATTGGGTAGAGAAAGTACCGTTCTTTCCGAATTAACATAGTCCCAGGAGATTTTAACATTCTGATACCATCAGGATGTCAAAATCTCCTTGTACTATATTAATTCGGAAAGAACGCTACTGATGCCATTCTTCCTAAGCGATTGCAGCGTGAGCGGCTGCCTCTGATATGGTGGCCGAAGATGCGCCGTCCACTGCAATCAAGGACCTCGACTTCCCCGAGCGGACTCCAGCTCTCATACGGAAAGCGTGTGCCCGACCCGCTACCGTAGCCTTCTTTATGGTTGTCGCCGCCATCTACTACGGTAGATGAACACATTCTTAAGACCCCCCCTCCGAGATTAAGATAGGTGGATAACTATTCAGTATTAGAACCCATTCCCATGTTAACCTACCTGTTCTTTAAAATTGTCGAGAAATAGTATTTAAAAAAAAAATTTTTTTTTTCTTCACAGGAAGCGAGATCCTGACTGTTGAGCGCGCGGAGAACACAAGAATCTCGGAACATGCACTCATGCCGGGTAGGAATTTTCAGAATATATTTCTGTATCCTCTCTGCATCTCTCTACTCTCTCTCTCTCCTCATTGCTTTTATTTTTAGGAATCGTGCTACCCCAGTTCAACCAACAAGCGGAAGAGAGTCGTTTCCTCAAAGGTGCACGTCAGGCAGAGAAGTAGGCCTGTCTTTTTTTGCCCTACAGTTCATTCAGTCTTGATTATGAGAATCCTTACGACGTTATTCAATTTAAATTTAATTCATTTTACTTTTTTTCAGAAAGAAGTTTAGAATTAAATTTTAGCCTTACATTTCATTCTGTCTTAATTATGAGAATCCTTTTCTTGTATGCAGTCGTTGTTCAATTTAAATCTAATTCATTTACTTTTTTTTTAGAAAAAATTTCCTAAGTAAATTTCAGAAAGAACATCCTGGTCGACTTCATCGTCGCAGAGCTAGAAGCGCATGCAATCGAGGCAAGCGAGCATCGCTGGAAACGTTCTTCACTCTTCTCGGTTAGTTGTTATAGTTGGCCTTATTTAATTTAATAATATAAATTTTAAAATCTAATTAATAAAAATATATATTAAAATTGTACATGGCATGTATAATATTAACCAAGAGCGGATGAGCTTTATGGCATGATTATTTGAGTATATGGATAGACAACTTTGAGTGCTGCGCAATAGTAAGAGCATTTCCTCAGGGATATTGGGGATGTTGGAGAGAGATCTAGAGAGAGAATGGGAGAGAGAGTGCCAGCGAAAGAGTCAAGGAGAGAAAGAGGGATAGAGAGAGAAAGAGAGCGAGTGAGAGAGAGAGGAAGAGAGAGAAAGAGATACACTCTTCCAGAACATGACTGGCCGCTCTGCCGTTGCCGTGGTTCGTGCCGATCGTGCATCTGGCGCTGAGTCCATGGCCGTCTTTGTCCGGCTGCAGGATACGCGCGCCGTCTCAATGGCAATGGCACTCGCAGTTCATGCAAGAGGTCAGCTCTCTCTCTCTCTCTCTCTCTCTCGCTCTCTATCTCTCTCTCTATCTCCTCTTTCTCTCTCTCTCTCTCTCTCGCTCTTTGTCTAGTCTAGCTATCAGCTATACCTCCCTCTTACTTTCTGTCTAGCCCTCTTCCTGTCCAGCTCTCTCTCTTTCTCTCTTTGTCTCGCTCTCTTTCTCTCTGTGTCTCGCTCTCTCTCATTCTCTCTCTCTCTCTCTCACTCTCACTCTCATTGTCTCGCTCTCAGCTTTCGTTCTCTCAAGCTCTCACTCTGTCCCTCATTCTCTCTCTCCTTCACTGACTCTATCCTTGCCTCACTCTCTCACTCCCTCTCTCTATCTCTCTCCCACTCACCATCAGGCCACTCCTACTGGGCTCGCGATATCTTCTTCGTCTTCGTGGACGGCTCACTCGATGGCGGCGCGCTGGCAGCGGACTCCTGGCTCCGCGACTACTTTGGCACCGTGCCAAGAGAGAAGGCCGCCGGAGCCAGCCGACTGCCCCGCGGACAGTTCATGGTCGGCGCAGTGGTCCTCGAGGTACTGTGTCGAGTATACTGTAGATATGGAGAGAGGGATAGAGAGAGAGGAAGAGAATTAGAGAGATAGAGAGATATGCGAAGAGAATGAGAAAGAATGATAGATTTTCGCACTGTTGTTGAGAGTCTTGAAGGGCTTGAATATTTTTATTTCTAGAATGATAACGCAAATGCGTGCTAAAAGTGGGAAAAAATAATTCTTGCTAGGTTTACGGATATATTGAGAGGGAAGAAAATTTCCTTTTTTTTTGGAAAAAAAAAAGATCCGAGCAATGGTGGCGTTCCCTGATGGAATGCGAGAGCGAGAAGTGATAATTATACGGAGTTCAGGTTTTGTAAGCCGAGTGAATTGTAGATCGTACCGTACCTACAACGGCGTCCTATCGCACACGTCCTCCTCTCCGGCCTCAATGGACAACTTCCCAATCTCGACTTGTTCAATACCGTATGTTATATGGTCCCGAGAGGAAAGTTTTTGAACTACAAAAGCGATATAAATTGCATAAATATAATCTTGATAGATATGCAATGTATGATAACATGGACAAACTAGAAATCTACTCTATAACGAAGGAAAGAATATTTAAGCGATAAATTGATAATCAATATCTTCTGCTAGGTCGCCCGAATCAGCGCTCGTGGCAATTTCCGTATGAACGTCATGATCTATCCAACGAATGCGGAGGTTTAGTTTAATGTTTTTACCTTCTTTCTTTATTTGTGGGTTTTATTTGACATGTAGGATGTATTTCATTTGATTGTTTTTTTTATCATTTGTTAGTTTTATTTTATTTGTCTGGATTTAAAGTGAATTGTTGGAAGAGGAATATGCAATGATTATGAGGAATGCCATGTTTTGAAGGTACTTCGAGTACGCGAGCACGAAATCCCCGTGCGCTTTTTGCTCACTCAAGCATTCACTGCTGTCGAGGGCGTTCACAGCGTGTTCGGCCAGTACGGAGTCCAGGTAGTATTCCTATTTTGGCCAATGCGGAGTCCACAGGTAGTACTCGTGTTTTGGCCATTTCGCTGTCCAGATTAGTTACTTACCATAGCTTAAGACAAATTTTCAGTCATCCTTCCTGGTTAAGGAAATCGAATATACGTGCTAAAGCAAAATATAATCGAAAATTTTTGTCATATTTAACATGAATTAACATGAGTTTCCGCCGTCCCTTCACTCATTCCCGTCCTCGAGGGTTTGGGCATCCCATTTTAAGCCCTGTTACTTACTTACTAGCATATGTCATCTTTTGGAATCAAATTTTTAATCTTTGTTTTCATAAAAAAAATCTAGCAAATATATCTATAATATGTCTATTCTCTTTCATATGGACCATTATCTTGTTGCAATTTTTGGAAACTAGTTAAGGCTCGTTAAAATAGAAAATGCACAATAAATGTCTTGTTTTTTTCTATATACAAATATTCTAGCTTTAAAATGAATATGAAAATATGTTGTTGTATACATCCGTTCGTTCAGGCTCTGACACTTCGCCTGGGCACCGAGGGAACGGCCGGTCAGCCTACGACTGAGAGACTCGTTGAACTCGTGCTCAGATCTCTCAGCAATCTACATGAAAGGTTTGTATTTCATTTTGATCTTTGGTCCTTCATTTTTGCTTTTTATTTCTTTTTGAAGCTATTAATATTCTAATTAGAACGAAATACTGAGGGATGTTATCATACATTATTATATTACTGGATTGCTGACAAGGTAAAGCTTGCCAAAGTATCGATTAAATGCCAGGTTTCACCAGTCGTACTTCCTGTACATCCTCGTCTCTCCAATGTCCTTTGTCTCTATTGCTTTCCACTCTCCACTTGTTGGACTTCTCCTTGCGCCACTTCTGATCTGTGTTAGCAATTCACAAGAATTCCTTTTATTTGCTTAAGCAAAAGCTGAAAAAAAATCAGATATTTCTACAAGGAACGCTGGTTGTTTTTCTTGTGTGAAAGAATAAATTTAAAGAAAAAAGTAGAGCATCTATATATTTTGAAAATATCGATTTTTGAGGCTCTCCGCGAGTGGTTTCTCCTGCCGGCCGGAGCACTGAAGCTGCCCATTGCGATTCCAGCACTCGCACTCATCGGGATCGGAGAGTATCTCGCCCTCCCAGTTGTAAGTGGCGTTTCTTTTTTTTTGCTTCTCTATCTCACTCACTCTCTCTCCCTCTATCTCTCCCTTTCTCACTCACTCTCTCCCTCTATCTCTCCCTTTCTCACTCACTTTCTCTCCCTCTATCTCTCCCTCTCTCACTCACTCTCACACTCTCTCCATTTCTATATCTCTCTGACAACTCGCTCCTTGTCAATCATACTGTTTCTTTAGCTTCTCTCCAACACAATAAAGCTTCTCGCTCAAGCCAACATATAAAATAATAGATATATTGAAATTCATAGGCATAGTTGTCCAACAGGATAGTATAAATATTTTTTATTGTAATTAATATTCCATTTTCGCCTGTTCAGGTCGTGAAATTAGCCACCCTGGACGAGGAGAAAACAGTGAAAATTCTTCTCGCCTTGCTTGTCTTACCATACGGATTGGTGGTTCCTCTGTACGTGGAGTTCTTTATCAGTTATAAAACTATTTTTATTTATGTTTTTTTTTTAAATAATATTGTTTTAAGGATTACAATAAAAGGAGGTGGCAGCGAAGGTTCCAAAATATTTTTCTCAAAACTTAGCACTTTATTAGTAGTTAGGTTATATTATATATACATATATATATAGACCGTGTTTTCTCTATTAGTACCCCCGGGGGTTCTATTTTTCAATACCCTTGCGGGGGAGGGGCATTATTAGAGGGAGGGGTTCTATTAGAGGGAGGGGTTCTTTTTTTCAATGTGAAAAACTAAAAGTTTAATAACAACATTCTATTCCCAAAAAAAGAAGAATCGTAGCCCGAATTCAATGGAATCATCACTGGAAAAATATCCGTTTTACAACAGATTTATCATGAATTTGGCATCAGTTCATTGGTAAGAGCATCCCATGCCTCCAGGATCTATACTAGGTACATCTAGATCTGAAGTAGTAGACTATTAGGGGGGTACTATTGGAGGGGGGGGGGTTCTACTAGAGGGAGAGGTTCTATTTTTCAATGACATTTTCAGAGTGAGGTACTATTGGAGGGGGGGGGGTTCTAATAAAGGGGGGGGGGGTACTAATAGAGAAAATACGGTATATATATATATATAATATATATTATAAATCTTGATTGTCTTATTTTCAGAGCCCGCGAGAGCGCAGGAGCTTTCCGTTTCCTTCTTCTCGTTGCCTCAGCCCTCCTCCTGGCCAGTCTCTCACTCCTCAACTTTGGCCTCGGTCTCATTTCTGCTGCCGTTGCCCTCCTTCCACTTGTAGTCATCACTACATACCGCAGCAGAACTCGGTTCGGATGTGTTTGCTTTCAGTTATTTCATCCATTTGCTATCCATGTTTGTGATTCATATTTAAGGAGCCAAATGATAGAAATATGGTGTTAAGTTTGAAAAATCGGAGTTCTTATTTGGAGAATTCGTATAAAGTTTTTTATATAAATTATTTTTAAATATAAATTTTTTAAATAAAAGTTTCAGAATTCATATAAATTTTATTCTTAAAATAAATAAATTGGGGAATGCTATAGCAAGAGGAGAGAGGAGAGAGAGAGAAATGAATTACAGCTTATCCTCGCTGAGTCGCAGTCTTCTTCTGGCTCTCTTCCACCCTCTTTCTTTGCTTCTCCTCGGCCAACTCGCCCTCTACACTCTTGACAATGGAACAACGTGGTGGAACCGACTTGATTCTGCTACGATTACGGTATATTTATTACATGTATGTTGTTTTATTTTCTTAAATTAAGAGTTTTTTTCAGTAGAAATATTTCCTTTTTTTAGCACGTTCTGAACGTTGAAGCACCCAGCCGACTGCTCACCACGTTGGCCCGTCTCCTACACGAGGACACCTTCTTCTCATCTTGGCACCTCAGGCTACTTTGCATTGCCGCGGGTCCCGTCTGGAATTGCCTGCTTGCGCTCGCGAGTACGGTAGAGGGTCCTGAGGAGGAGGAAGAGAAGCTTAAAAAGGAGTAGTTCAAGACCTTTGTTCTATCTCATTTTATCGAAGTGGATTAAAGAATCTCGTATTGTAAGCAGAGCTTTGCATTTAAGAGAGCGTGTGACAAATTGTTGTGTATTTAATGTCTTTCGATAATTAAATGCTATTTAATTAATCACGATTGATCTGTTTACGAATTCAGTGCTAAAAGGAGCCATTTATCTCTATATATGTAGGATTTTAATTTGATCGATTGATACGGTCGAAAAATAATTTTGGCTTTTTCCCTTAATTGCTCCCTGTGATTTATATTTATACATGTGAAATTTAAAAAAAAACATCTTATGTATTTATTAACCCTCGCTTTAAACGGCAACTTTAAACGGATGACATTTCAGTGATGTGATTAACATATTTTGAATATTGACTTTCTCTCATGTATGACTAACTAGGTATTGAGAGTAACATGGTAAGTGACCCTCTAGGAGGAAGTGAGGATGATTGCCTTACGCTTGTATGGATTTGGATGCGGAATTAAAAGCGTCAAAAACCAGGCAGAGATGTGGAGAGGGCGGGGGGAGAGAAGCAAATTGTACCATCCAGATCTTGGAAGAATGGAAACAGAGAGAGAGAGGAAGGGAGAGAGAGAAAGAGGAAGTGAGAGAGATAGAAAGCGGAAGGGAGAGAGATGAGGAGGACAGTGGGCTTCTTGGCTTTTAAAAGAGAGAGAGAGAGAAGAAAAAAGGTCCTGCCACCAAGATTGAACAACTAATGTTACAGTATTTTAATGATGATAGAAGTAGGTAACATAAGACACTGTGGAGCACCTTACGGAACAGGGCGGGTGGATTGAGGATATAGGGCCAAGAAATCATATTTGGCAGGATGAAAACGGAATTTCTGCCCAACTTTTGTCAAAAACATCATCAAAAGTGATGAGTATGGCTCTGGAGAGGTCCAAAATCTTTCGGGTCGCTTTTGTCACACTTTCTTCACTGGAAGAAAAGGTAACGGTTATGGCAAAAGAACAGAGAGAGAGAGAGAGAGATGGAGAGAGAAAGAGAGAGAACGAGAAAGAGAGA
>CALZFC010000124.1:710000-715000 GCA_945643635.1 Allodiplogaster sudhausi
GAGAGAGAGAGAGAGAGAGAGAGACAGGAAATATTAAGAGCTCTCTCACCACGTCCAAGTTGTTCTCGGTCCTACATCAAGAGGACTTTTCTGGTGAGAGAAAGAGGCGTCGCCAAGTACAGCAAATCTCTTTATCCAACGAGACATTGAGTGAGAGTGAGACGTTTCCTTACTTTAACGGTCACCGAGAACTCTCTCGTTTCCACTCCACTTTCCTCTCACTCTCTCCCTATATGCCTCTCTCTGTCCCTCTCTCTCTCTTTTTCTCTCTGTTACTGTCCTATCTTTCATATGCATGCAGCTGCTATGTTAATACATTCCCTTATATTTATTTGTGGTCCTGCTTAATCTAGTGCATAGCACCGCTCGAAATACAGTACAATAACATATTCCTTCTTCGTCAACGCCATTTTGCTTTCCTTCATTAAGAGATTAGGCTAATCATGATGGTAGGAGAGTGATGAGAAGGGGTATTACAAGAACGCCGCCAATGTGTGAGCCACTCGGGAGGCAGTCTTGGCAGCCGAATGTGTACGCCCCTCTATAAGAAAGGATATGTTTCCCTGTGCATAGGGGACGTATTGAGTTGCCAATCTAGAAACATACTTGTTATTCTTAATATTATGTGCTACTGTTTCTTTCTAGAGTTTTCACTTTATGATTTGGATGACATAAAATTTTTTTTCAAAAAGTTGCAAACATATTAATAGATGCAATTCAGCTTTATACTTCATTTTTTCTTTGTGTGTACTGAAACGACATTGTGTCGGCTACTACGGTAGACTGTTTTCTCCATGACACTGTCCAGCGCCGTTACTCTCGTCCTCCAAACCGATCCCTTTCCTCTATCTTTCCGCAAGATTTCTCTGCTTTTCACTCCCGCTCTCATTTTCGTTTCTAACTTCTCTACTTCTTTTCCTTCTTCCTTATTGTTTTGTCTCTCTGTCTTTCGCTCTCTCTCTCTCTCCATCTTTCACTATCTCACAGTTCCTTCATCTCTTACCAGTGAGATGCTTGCATCATCCGTTAGCGTCCGGTTTCTTTCCGACAATTTTTTTTTACCTAATTACCACGACACGCTCAAATAATTTCCTTATCGTTATTCATTTTGAGTTTTCCGCGACATAATTTCACTGATTGTAGAGTATCTTCTGACGCGTTTAAGCGGCACTTTCTCTCGTTCCCCCAAGAGGAGTACTGTAAGGCTAATATAACTTTTCCTTCAGGAAAGGAGGAAAGCGTTGATTTATAAGCTGGGAAGACGGCCATAACTCCAGTACCGGCAACACCACATCTCTGACTCTAGGAGAGGGAGTGAGAGAGAAAGAAAGAGAGAGAGAGAGAGAGAGAGTGAGAGAGTGCAGAGTAGCGCCATCCACCATGCACTGGCAGCATCTCCTTGCTGCGACGGCGCTAGCCGCCTCCGCTGCCTTCGCCATCCCGCAACCCAAAATTGGTTTCTTTTTTGAAAACTCTTATAAATAATTTATATTTTTAAGTATGCATTATATAAGTTAAATCTATCTGCCAAGTTTTTGCTACAATCTTGTTGTTGTCGCATTCCTAATGGAAGGGCATCAGAGTTGAAGAAAGAAGGATATTAACAATCAAGAGGGATGTCAGAGTGATCGAGCAGAAAGAACCGGTGCAGGAGTGAGGAAAGAAGAGGGAGACTACGAGTGGGAAGGGAGTGAGAGAGAGAGTGGGGAGAGTGAGTTAGAGATAAAGAAACGGAGAGAGACAGGGAGAATAAGAGGAGAACCAGCAAAGAAAGGCCACTGTATATGCATGAGCGGACCGCTGCGCCCATCCGGGAAACCCTTATCTCTATCGAGGCACCCCGGCTGGTCCTGGAATGCTGCGAAGAGTGAGAGGGAGATAGACATAGAGACATAGAGAAAGAGAGAGAAAGAAAAAGAGAGAGGGAAACAGAAAGAGAGAGAAAGAGAGAGAGAGAGAGAGAAAGAGAGATCCATAGAGCGTGTAAAAAAGACGAATGAAAAGTGGCGGGAATATACATACAATGTGCGCAATAGGCTGGAGATAGAGGAGTTGGGGAAAGAAAGAGAGGTAGAATGCATAGAGAGTGAGAGAGATAGAGAGGTAGTGGAAATGCTAATTTGACCCATTTAACTAACCGCCGGAGGGAGGGAAGCGAGAAAGAGAGAGAAAGAGAAAGAGAGAAAGATAAAAAGAAAGACAGAGAGAAAGAGAGAGAAATAGAGGGAGAAATAGAGGCAGAGAGAGAGAGAGCAAGAAAGAGAAAGAAAGAGAAAGAGAGAGAGAGAGAGAGAGAGAGAGAGAGATAAAGAGAGAGAGAGAGGCAGAGGTTGGTCCGCTATCTAACAAACGGTCGCACAGCAGGATATACGCTACGTTGTCGCCGCCGAAAGCCAAGAACGCTCGAATCGGAAATCTCCCATTCTCCTTATCGGGAAAAAGGGGAGAGATATGTAGATAGAAATACGCATTGAATGCAGAAATAACAGACAGAACATAGTATACATAATAATACGCCCAAAATTATTGCAAGGTGTATGGAAAAGATGTCCTTGCTATAAAATATAAATTATATTGATTCATTTCAGCTTTATTTAATTTAAAATAAATATATTATTATGCTTAATTAAATATTCCACAAGACGTTTCGAACATCATGTTATAAAGCAAATTTAAAAAATTAATATTTTGTTAAACTTACAACACCATTGAACTTGATTCAGAACAAATGTCTCTGTGCCCCTCTGGCACTGCGCCCGTCTTCCTCATGCAACACAACGCCACCGTCGGCCGCCAACTCCGCACTC
The DNA here is from genome assembly GCA_945643635.1 of Allodiplogaster sudhausi. Lineage (NCBI taxonomy): Eukaryota > Metazoa > Nematoda > Chromadorea > Rhabditida > Diplogasteridae > Allodiplogaster > Allodiplogaster sudhausi. The sequence continues at coordinate 712,808 of CALZFC010000124.1, forward strand.
TCCCGGCGCCCACGCTCTCCGAATGCTCCGAACACTGCGCCGTCTCACCCGTAACACCTTTCTCTCTCTCTCTGCCTCTCTCTCTCTGTGTCTATCTCTCTCTGTCTCTGTCTCTCTCTCTCTGTCTCTCTCTCTCTCTCTCTCTCTGTCTCTCTGTCTCTCTCTCTCTAGATACTTTGCAAAGAGAGAAATCTCCAATTCGCACTAATAAGAGACTCATTCTGTCATGATTCTCTTCAAACCGCAACAAATTCTCTGAAAGTTTCAATATATAATGAAGAAAATGAAAATCAACTCTCATTATGCTAAAAGCTGCATTTTTCTCGCTCTACTATATATGACGCGACTTGCGAGAGTATCAAAATGGCCGGGGACTCGGCAAAAATAGATTTTGCTTTAAAGTGCTTTATAGGTACTTTTTAACATGGCGAAACGATTGGAATTGGTCCAGGAGTCTGAAAACGTCATTTTGGCGAGTTGTGCGCGGTTCAAAATACGAGTGCTCGGTGAGACTTGCCGAGATGGCCGCACGTTCGCGCTCGCTGATTCGCGCATAAGAAAGCAAAATCAATGAAAATTGTATCATAGGTGGATAAGATAGTGCTTTATAAATCTGCTAAAATAGAATTTGAAAATATTCACTTTTGCGGTCTCAGCGGCCTCTAGACTTTGGAGAGGCGTCATTCTCTTATATGGAAAATAATCGGGGGTTTTCTATCTTAAGTTGTAGAGAAAAAAAATTATCTTTCCGACGAGGTCTTTTATGTTTCTCAGTCATAAAACTGTTAAAAAACGCACGGTTCAGTGCCTGTGCATCGGCATGCTCTTTGCTTGGGTGCAACCCACGCTGAAAGTGTTACACAAGCGATATACCGCATGAAGGTAGTCTAAGGAATTTATGTAGGTTTTTATGTAATTGTTTAAATAAAATTTTAATTGAAAACAAAAATTTGTTAATTTCGGGCAAAACATTTTGCTCGCCCAAGGCATCGAACCCTGGTCCTTTGGATTCCGATTCCAACTCGTTCCCACTACGCTAAGGTAGTCGGCTAGCGTCAGTTAATGCCTTACTTCTTACCTTGCCCGGTGAATATGACAAAGAAACGCTCTTTCAACAATTTTATGACTAGGTAACACAAAAGACCTCGTCGATATCTGGCTTGCTATAGCTCATTGGAAAGACAATTTTTAGCTCTACAACGTAAGATAGAAAACCAATGATTATTTTCCATATAAGAGAATGATGCCTCTCCAAAGTCTAGAGGTCGCTGAGACCGTAAAAGTGAATATTTTCAAATTCTACTTTAGTTGTTTTATAAAACAATATCTTGTCTATTTAATACCAAATTTTCACGGATATTGCTTTATTGTGTGCGAAACAGCGAACGCGAATGTGTGACCATCTCTGCAAGTTTCATCGAGCTCTCGAATTTAAAACCTCGCATAGCTCGCCAAAATGGCGATTTTAGACTCCGGGACCCATTCCAATCGTTTCAGCGTGTTAAAAAGTACCTATAAAGAGCTTTTGAGCGAAATCTAATTTTGCCGGGTCCCCGGCACTTTGGCTTCCTTACGATTCTCTCGCAAATCGCGTCATATGAGTAATCAGACGAGCCAGAAATTCACTTTTGAATTCGCGCCTTTTTGCCTGAGACAAGGGAGAGAGAGAAAGAGAGAGAGAGAGAGAGAGAGAGAGAAAGAGGAGAGAGAAAGAGAAGAGAGAGAGAGCGTGTGCTTTGGAGAGATTATAAAGTCAGGAAAAGATTCAAATCGTGGGTTGTGTGGGTTGAGCTTTTTGTGCCCAAGTTAACTGCGCGAAAGAATGAACACGATGTTTGAGGACTGCGCCGGCGTCCAATACGCGGGCGCTAACTGCATGGTGTTCGCGGCCGCCGCGGCTGCTGCAGGTTCTGGCACTGCGCCAGCATCTGGCGCCAAAGTACTCACGAAGACTTGCGTCAAGGTCAAGGATAATGATCACACGCATATGTATATGTAACAATTATAAATATAAATAAATAAATTTTTATATAATTAATTTAATTATAATGATATGACACTCACATGTATTATAACATTACATTTTCAAAGTTTGGAAACCAGGAAAGATTATTTATTAAAAATGATTATTCATGGTTCCAGGGGATATGATGTAAATATATTTCTTTGAAGACTTCACGAAAGAAGTGACGA
>CALZFC010000124.1:720000-755203 GCA_945643635.1 Allodiplogaster sudhausi
CGCCCGCGGCGCCCGTCGCCGTGCCCGCCGACGCCGTCCACACCATCTGCAACTACGAAGGCATCAAGGTAAGAGACGACGACAAATAAAAGAGCGCGAAATTTGAATTTGAATATTCAAGTTCGAATTCAAGTTGGAATTTCCATTTGAATGCAGAAATAAAATATGATCTTCCCTGCCAAGGTCCAAATCAAGAATGCCGAGCAATTCTCGGGCGTCGTCTTCGTCAAGAACAAGTATGACACATGTCGCGTGGAGGTCAGTTGAGCATCTCTCCAGGAAAGAGCATCATCTGAATTCTCGCGCCAAAAACGTAATTATTCAGATTTCCTACCAAACTGGAGAAAAGAAGAAATAATAAAAAAACAAGCAACATCTGCATTTTTGGGCCAAAACGTGATTATTCAGATTTCCTGCCAAACTGGAGCGAAGAAGAATGATAAAGAACACTACATTCCAGGTGTCCAGCAGTAACATTGCGACCCTCGTGCTCGGCCTGCCCAAGGACTTTGGGATGCGGCCCGTGCACATTGATGAGGATGACGACAGTCAAGAGGAGGAGGACGGAGCGGAGACCGCCAGCGGAGACAAGGCTAAGGTCATCTCTCCCTCTCTCTCGCTCTGTCGTGCTCTCTCCCACTTTGCCTCTCTCTCATCCTCTCTCTCTCTCCATTTTAGAGAAAATTGAAGTCCATATTCACAATATAGTGAATAATTGCTTAATATTCAGGCAGGAGAGAAGGAGGCTGGAGACAAGGTCGCACCATTTGAGGAATTCCGCCAAAAGAGGCAGGTCGAGACACGCGACTGCGGACTTGTTGATCTTGTTAGTTGACAGAGAGAGAGAGAGAGAGAGAGAGAGAGAGAGAGAGAGAGTGAGTGAGAGAGAGAGGGAGAGAGTGAGAGAGAGAGAGAGGGAGAGAGAAAGATCCGAAGAAGATATGAAATGTTCAGCTGAACGGTACGTACAAGACGACCGTGGTCGTGCAGACCAACAACCTCGGCATTCCCGGACTCGTGACGTCGATGGATCAGCTCTACGAGATCTCTTGCGACTACTCGTCCATGCTTGGCGGCAAGGTCCAAGCCGGCTACAACATGACTGTCAAGTCTGTGGATGTATATTTATTAATTTAAATTTAAATAATTAATTTAAAAATAAATGATAATAAAAATAAGTTTTTGATGGAGAAGATAAAATTTTAATTAAGACATTAACTTATACAACCGATTAAGCATAAACAAGAATAGAAAAGGGTTAAGAAACACACATTCCAGCGGCCCGGAGGCAAATCTGATCCAGCCGCGCGGCAAGATCGAGCTGGGCAATCCGGTCGCAATGCAAATGCTGGCTGGCGACGGAAAGGCGCCCGTCATTCAGGTGTGGTAGCCTGATCTCCCCCCTATTTTGAACAGGCTCTCCAGCAGCCTTTAAACTCACAGTAATATTCAAGAAAAGAATATGAAAAGAATATGCAAACTGAGAGACGCAGACAAAGAATGGCACTACAGATTTGAAGAACCCATGTAGGGCTTCTTTACGAAAATATTTCCCGAAAAGAATTTCTAGCTTATTTTTTATCTTCAACGCCTGATTGCCAGTGGCACATCATTCAACATTAGTCCGAAATATATAATTATTATTTAAATAAAATTGGGGCAGCATCTCAGCGTTGACATTCCAGGCCAAGCTCGGAGACATGATGACACTACGATGGGAGATCATGGCCATGGATGAAGAGCTCGACTTTTTCGTCAAGGTTAGAGAGCGAAAGAAAGAGAGAAAGAAAAAGATAGAGAGAGAGAAAGAGAGAGAGAAAGAGACAGAGAGAGAGAGAAAGAGAGAGAGAGTGCATTCACAGATCAAATAGTCATGAAAAAACGGTATTTTCGTACTTGAAACTCACCAGAAAGATTCACTAGCTACTTTTTAATCGAAATTTTTTCTTGCGTCTTCATAGTTGTGCCTGGTTCTTTACACTCGCATCGACAATAAGGCACCACTATTGCCACGTAAAGAGACAAAATCGAAAATGTCCAATTTTTCCTTGAGAACTGCGGAAGACTATATACGAATTCAGGAGTGGATTACGATAATTACTGTTGATAACGGCTCATGCCTTTCAGGAGTGCTACGCAGAGCCGGGCTCGCCGACCCCGCATACGGACGAGGAGAAGCTACAGCTCATCGATGGAGGGTTCGCAGAGTTTTCGAAAATCATTCGTGACCAAAAAAAAACCCCAAAAAAATCAAGCCAACAAACCCAAAAACTTTTTTGTGAGTTGACAAAAAAGTATGCATTGGTTATCGCAGTGGTGCGAGTTAGGGTGCTTGATTTTGGGCTCGAGCCGGGCATTAGAACATCTTCCTCCCGTTTTTCAGCTGCCCAACGCCGGCGGTCGCGCAGAAGCTGATTCCCGGTCCGATCGAGGTGATCTCCTCTGCCGTCAAGGCAACCAAGATGCAGGTCTCTCTCTCTCTCTTTCTCTTTCTCTTACTGTCTTTTTTTCTTCTCTCTCTCCACACGTACACTCTCTCACTCTCTTTCTCTCGCCCTCTTTCTTCTCCCTCTCACTCTCTCTCCTTCTCTGCCTCTCTTGCAGGCCTTCCGCTTCGACTCCTCCTCTACGATTCGCGTGACTTGCCAGCTCGCGATCTGTCAAGGCGACTGCACCCCGGTAACGAAAAAGAGCCTTTCATTTCAACATTATTCTTATGCTACTAAGATCTTCTTACTAGTTATCTCAGTTGCGCTGTCTTTTCTCTCTTCTTTCTTCCTTTCTCTGTCTTACTCCCTCTTCTATTTCCCCCTTTTTTCTCTTTCCCCACATTCCGCTTGTGCAGGTGGAATGCGCTCTCTCGGAAGGGCAGCGCCAGTCGTTCGGCCGCAAGAAGCGCGAGATTGACAACTCAATTACAGAGTGTTCGTATTTTCTTTCTCCCTTCCTCTTCTTCTCGCTCTCTCTCTCTCTATCCCTTCCTCTTTCTTCCACTATATCTCTTCCTTTACTATATCTCTATCTCCGTTTTACCGTGATTCTGAATGACTATAGTCTTATGCACATTTCCCCTATTTCTCTCCACTTCTCTCTTTCTCCTCTCTCTCTCTCTCTCTCTCTGCCCTTTTAAGTTGAAACTGCCCGCTACAAAGTACCTCGATGGACTCACGCTACCACTTCCATCGTCATCATCGACCCCCTCCAGCAGGTTAATATAATTTTTATTTTTAAATACCTATTTTAGATAATCAACTTTAGACAATTTTTTTTTGCCATACATCCCTGTGTCACATTTGGCAGATCACTGAGCCTGTGGCGATGGCGCGTAATTCTGCGTTTGAATTCGCGCGTGAAGCGGCACTCGAAGAGGCAGCCGGCAACAGCAGCAGCAGCCGAAGCGAAGTCATTGACGAGATGGTTAGAACTTGGAGCTAAAAACTCACGTTTGAATTCGTGCCTTTTTGCCTGGCCGAATAGCGAGAGAGCATGATCTTTTGATAGACGAGAACACAAAGTCAGGAAAATTCTTCAAATAGAATACGGTAGGCTGTCGTGCTCCTTTAAACAGAATAACGGTCAAGGAATCCAAAATGAAGCAAATAGTTGAGATCGTTACCTGCTATGCATACGTAGTTGGTTTGCAGAATTATTCGCGGTCTTACTGCTGTCGTCATAAAGAAAGAGTTCAACAAACACCAGTTCACTAATTGATATCTGACACTTTTCATGCAGTATCTTGCGTTGCAGCAGCCGGGCGAGATGTGCATGACGAAGCCGGTGCTCTTCTCCGTCTTCGCCGTTCTCCTCTCCCTGACAGCCGTCCAATTCGTAATTGTCGGCTTCTTTGCTTGGCGTCGTACGCATCGCACTAAAATGTGATACCGTACACCTTTCGAATTTCATAACGAAAAAGAATTCGCGATCAAATACAGAAGCAAGGTTGGCTCTATCAGAGCATCATTCCACAACTTTTGTTCTTACTCTACTCACTTTCTACTGCTTTCAAACTGTCACATTCAGTGAACTCCGCTTTCGTAACTTTTTTTCTCCATTTCTTCTCTCTGCTTTCACCAGCCGTGCAATTCTCTTTTTCTTACCAAACAGTTTCGAATTTCCGTTTTTCACTCAGTTTCAACACGACATTATGCACTTCCTTTCTGTTTATCTGGTAATGTTCATTGCATTCTGCTATCAAGTGGAAAAGGCTTAGAGATGTACCACACATTCATCCTACTGCATCGTTCTTTTAATTTTCAACAAAATGTCTCCTTCAATGCATAATCAGCTCATTTCGCCTCGTTTCTACGGTTATGATACCTTCTACTTTCGTTCACGAAATTATCTTACAACAGTTCATAGCCGCCCATGTTTCCGTTGCCACGATAATAAGGCTACTAATAATTGTGCATGTTCGAATTATGACCAAATGCAATAAAGCATAAATGCAATAAATATATATATATCTCGAAAAAGGAATTGACTGATGGTCCAGTCCAATAGAAATTGTAATAAGAGAGAGAGAGAGAGAGAGAGAGAGATTGAAATGGTGAGAATGGCAATAAAATATAGCGTTGGTGGTCGAGGGTGGAGACATTGAGAGGCCCAGAATATTGCACTACCGAAAAATGGAGGAAGGCGAAGGAGGAGAAGCCTGTGCCTGCCATTTATATGGCAGCAGGTGAAAGAGGAATCAGAGAGGGTAGTGAGAGAGAGAGAAATGCTGAGAAAGAAAGCGAGAGACAATGAGAGAGCGAGTGACGGAGATAGGAAAAGAAGGGCCCATAGAGCCAAAGAACGAAAAGACGAGTATGGGCTAAGAGAAGACGAAGCAGACGATGTTGGCGAAGAGGTCGCCGTTCCACTTACGGGACTCAAGAAGATTCTCGAGGACAGGCCTTAGGAAGGAGAGAGATACACACATAAAAGTGTGAACGATAAAAAGTTTTTTTTTAAATTTTCTTTTAACGGTTGATTTTGAAAGACGCGACAAAAGTTCAAAGAGATTGTTTCCTTTTCAAATGTAAATGCAATCACGTTTGGGAATTTGCCTGTTGCGGGAACTGCACGTACATGCGGACGACGCCGGCGCCCTCTCCTGCCTCGACCAAGTCCTTCCCATTGACATGCGTTGTTTGAAGATTTGCACAAGATACGATCACCGCCACCGCCACCACTGCCTCCAAAAATTCGATTCTCTTGTCATACATGTTTTTTAATATTATTCACGCATTCTGCGAGAATTTTGGTATGTTTGAGGACCCTGATTATTAATATTAGACGGCCACTACCGCCAACGTCACCACCACTACCGCCACCGCCACCGCCAACACCGCCACCGCCACCGCCAATACCGCCAACGCCACCACTGCCTCAAAAATTCGATTCTATTGTCATACATGCCCACTGCCACAAACACTACCGCCAACGCCACCGCCAACACCGCCACCGCCACCGCTGCCTCCAAAAATTCGATTCTCTTGTCATACATGCATAGTATTATAGACGTATTCTGCGGGAATTTGTGTTATGTTTGAGGACTATAATTATTAATATTAGACGGCCACTACTGCCACCGCCACCACCACTACCGCCACCGCCACGGCCAGTACCGCCACCGCCACCGCCAATACCGCCACCGCCACCGCCAATACCGCAACAGCCACAACTGCCTCCAAAAATTCGATTTTGGTACCGCCACCGCCAATACCCCCACCGCCACCGCCAATACCGCCACCGCCACCACTGCCTCCAAAAATTCGATTCTCTTGTCATACATGCTATTAGACGGCCACTACCGCCACCGCCACCGCGAATACCGCCACCGCCACCATTGCTTCCAAAAATTCTATTCTCTTGTCATACATGCATTGTATTATAGACATATTCAGCGAGAATTTTGGTATGCTTGAGGACCCTGATTATTAATATTAGACGGCCACTACCGCCACCGTCACCACAACTACCGCCACCGCCACCGCCAATACCCCCACCGCCACCGCCAATACCGCCAACGCCACCACTGCCTCCAAAATTCGATTCTCTTGTCATACATGCATTGTATTATAGACATATTCAGCGAGAATTTTGGTATGTTTGAGGACCCTGATTATTAATATTAGACGGCCACTACCGCCACCGTCACCACAACTACCGCCACCTCCATAGCCAATACCGCCACCGCCACCGCCAATACCGCCACCGCCACCACTGCTTCCAAAAATTCTATTCTCTTGTCATACATGCATTGTATTATAGACATATTCAGCGAGAATTTTGGTATGTTTGAGGACCCTGATTATTAATATTAGACGGCCACTACCGCCACCGTCACCACAACTACCGCCACCGCCACCGCCAATACCCCCAACGCCACCGCCAATACCGCCAACGCCACCACTGCCTCCAAAATTCGATTCTCTTGTCATACATGCATTGTATTATAGACATATTCAGCGAGAATTTTGGTATGTTTGAGGACCCTGATTATTAATATTAGACGGCCACTACCGCCACCGTCACCACAACTACCGCCACCGCCACCGCCAACACCGCCACCGCCACCGCCAATTCCGCCAACGCCACGACTGCCTGCAAAATTCGATTCTCTTGTAATACATGCCCACTGCCACCAACACTACCGCCACCGCCACCGCCAACACCGCCACCGAAACCGCCAATAAAATTCGATTCTCTTGTCATACATGCAAAGTAGTACAGACATATTCTGCAAGAATTTTTGTTATGTTTGAGCACTCTAATTATTAATATTAGACGGTGACTACCGCCACCGCCACCAATACTACCGCCACCGCCACCGCCAACACCGCCACCGCCACCGCCAATACCGCCAACGCCACCACTGCCTCAAAAATTCGATTCTATTGTCATACATGCCCACTGCCACAAACACTACCGCCAACGCCACCGCCAACACCGCCACCGCCACCGCTGCCTCCAAAAATTCGATTCTCTTGTCATACATAATATTATAGACGTATTCTGCGGGAATTTGTGTTATGTTTGAGGACTATAATTATTAATATTAGACGGCCACTACTGCCACCGCCACCACCACTACCGCCACCGCCACGGCCAGTACCGCCACCGACACCGCCAATACCGCCATCGCCACCGCCAATACCGCCACCGCCACCGCCAATACCGCAACAGCCACAACTGCCTCCAAAAATTCGATTTTGGTACTGCCACCGCCAATACCCCCACCGCCACTGCCAATACCGCCACCGCCACCACTGCCTCCAAAAATTCGATTCTCTTGTCATACATGCTATTAGACGGCCACTACCGCCACCGTCACCACCACTACCGCCACCGCCACCGCCAATACCGCCACCGCCACCGCGAATACCGCCACCGCCACCACTGCTTCCAAAAATTCTATTCTCTTGTCATACATGCATTGTATTATAGACATATTCAGCGAGAATTTTGGTATGTTTGAGGACCCTGATTATTAATATTAGACGGCCACTACCGCCACCGTCACCACAACTACCGCCACCGCCACCGCCAATACCCCCAACGCCACCGCCAATACCGCCAACGCCACCACTGCCTCCAAAATTCGATTCTCTTGTCATACATGCATTGTATTATAGACATATTCAGCGAGAATTTTGGTATGTTTGAGGACCCTGATTATTAATATTAGACGGCCACTACCGCCACCGTCACCACAACTACCGCCACCGCCACCGCCAACACCGCCACCGCCACCGCCAATTCCGCCAACGCCACGACTGCCTGCAAAATTCGATTCTCTTGTAATACATGCCCACTGCCACCAACACTACCGCCACCGCCACCGCCAACACCGCCACCGAAACCGCCAATAAAATTCGATTCTCTTGTCATACATGCAAAGTAGTACAGACATATTCTGCAAGAATTTTTGTTATGTTTGAGCACTCTAATTATTAATATTAGACGGTGACTACCGCCACCGCCACCAATACTACCGCCACCGCCACCGCCAACACCGCCACCGCCACCGCCAATACCGCCAACGCCACCACTGCCTCAAAAATTCGATTCTATTGTCATACATGCCCACTGCCACAAACACTACCGCCAACGCCACCGCCAACACCGCCACCGCCACCGCTGCCTCCAAAAATTCGATTCTCTTGTCATACATAATATTATAGACGTATTCTGCGGGAATTTGTGTTATGTTTGAGGACTATAATTATTAATATTAGACGGCCACTACTGCCACCGCCACCACCACTACCGCCACCGCCACGGCCAGTACCGCCACCGACACCGCCAATACCGCCATCGCCACCGCCAATACCGCCACCGCCACCGCCAATACCGCAACAGCCACAACTGCCTCCAAAAATTCGATTTTGGTACTGCCACCGCCAATACCCCCACCGCCACTGCCAATACCGCCACCGCCACCACTGCCTCCAAAAATTCGATTCTCTTGTCATACATGCTATTAGACGGCCACTACCGCCACCGTCACCACCACTACCGCCACCGCCACCGCCAATACCGCCACCGCCACCGCGAATACCGCCACCGCCACCATTGCTTCCAAAAATTCTATTCTCTTGTCATACATGCATTGTATTATAGACATATTCTGCGAGAATTTTGCTATGTTTGAGGACCCTGATTATTAATATTAGACGGCCACTGCCGCCACCGTCACCACCACTACCGCCACCTCCATAGCCAATACTGCCACCGCCACCGCCAATACCGCCACCGCCACCACTGCTTCCAAAAATTCTATTCTCTTGTCATACATGCTATTAGACGGCCACTACCGCCACCGTCACCACAACTACCGCCACCGCCACCGCCAATACCCCCACCGCCACCGCCAATACCGCCAACGCCACCACTGCCTCCAAAATTCGATTCTCTTGTCATACATGCCCACTGCCACCAACACTACCGCCACCGCCACCGCCAACACCGCCACCGCCACCGCCAATTCCGCCAACGCCACAACTGAATCCAAAAATTCGATTATCTTGTCATATATGCTTTTTAATATTATTCACGCATTCTGCGATAATTTTGGTAAGTTTGAGGACCCTGATTATTAAAATTACACGGCTACTACCGCCTCCGGCACCACCACTACCGCCACCGCCACCGTCTATACCCCACCGCCACCGCCAATACCGCCAACGCCACCACTGCCTCCAAAATTCGATTCTCTTGTCATACATGCCCACTGCCACCAACACTACCGCCACCGCCACCGCCAACACCGCCACCGCCACCGCCAATTCCGCCAACGCCACAACTGAATCCAAAAATTCGATTATCTTGTCATATATGCTTTTTAATATTATTCACGCATTCTGCGATAATTTTGGTAAGTTTGAGGACCCTGATTATTAAAATTAGACGGCTACTACCGCCTCCGGCACCACCACTACCGCCACCGAAACCGCCAACACCGCCACCGCCACCGCCAATTCCGCCAACGCCACAACTGAATCCAAAAATTCGATTATCTTGTCATATGTCACGGGAATGACCCATCCCCTGTCCTCTTTAACCTCTTTATCAACTTCATACCATAAGTCCCCATGTCATCATCTTTATGAGGCACTCTTAATAGTGCCGTTTCAAGTGTCAAGACTACGGTCTAGTCCTTCTTATATTTTACGGCATATATATTTGCATTTATGATTACGTGTCATGTGTTAATGTTGGCTTGACTTTAGCCAATCTATCTAGTCTTCTTTTTTGAGCTCCTAGTGAGCGGTCTCTTCGTTTGTGTTGCGCCTTGGCCAGACTTTGAAGCTAATAAACTGGTCGTTTGAACCCTCTTCCTCGTCTTAGACATCGCAAGTGGTAGAAGAAGAGTAGCTGAGGCTACTACATGGGGGCCGAACTGTACGATTCGACGTGGAACCTCGAGTAAGCAGCGGCTTCTTGCGAAGGGACGTGTTAGTTTCACCTTGCAGGAAGGAGGAGAGGGGGGTCTCCGTAGCTGTGTGCTGAGGCGAGAAGTTGGTGGTGGCAGAGGGGGTCTGCGGAAGAAGCTGGTGTCGTGGCTGGAGATCGTCATCTGGTGATCATCGAATAAGCGAAGGGGCTTAAGGCAAGGAAGAGTGGGGTCTGTCCTTTTGCTGGTGATCGAAAGCTGGTGTTCTTCAAAAGCGAGGGGGCTTTGCTGTGGAAGAGGGGGGTCTTCCTGTTGTTGCCTAGTGTTGGCGTGTTGTGTGCGAGGAACTGTGTGTTCTCGCGGGTGGTGTTGTGTGGCGTGGCGTGTTGTGGGTATTGTTGTTGCGTTGTCGTGGCGAGTGGCGTGTGTTGTTGTGATTTGGCATGGCGCGATTGTTGTTTTGCGTGACGTAAGCGTATCGATTGGCGTGTGGCGAGTTGAATCGATTGCCGCTTAGTTGTGTTGTATTTTGAGTTGTCGCGTATCGGTGCGGAGCGTGTTTTGCCGCGGAATACGTGATATTGAAGAATCTGTTGTTGCAGAATGTCGGCGGACGAACAGAAGGAAGAGGAGGCCAGGAAGAAGGCTGAAGAAGCTGCGAGACTGGTGGCAGTCACGTACGCAGCCAAGGCAGTCGCAGAAGCAGCCAAGAAGAAGACGAATGAAGACAAGAAGATTGCCGAGACGGCAAAAGGAGTGGAGAAGGCGATGAGAAAGAAGAGAGCCGAGCTGGAAGAGCTGAACAAGGAGATTGAGGTTGGTGAGAATTGGAAGAAGCATTTCAATAAGGGAAAGTTGAGAAATGCGAGAGGAACAAAAGCAGAGTGGTGTACGGATGCACTAGAAATGGCCAAGGAATTAGTCGAAGAAAGAAAGAAGGATATCGATGATATGATTACTTTCTGTAAACGAGTTGAATCTATGCTGGAAGATATTGTTGATGATTTGCCTTTGCAGGACCGCAAGAAGGCACTCGAAAAAGTGAAGAGAGCGGATCTGAAGAGGAAGCCGTCCGAAGAATTGAAGGAAGAGTCGGAGTCAGCGACGGAGAAGGACGGAGAAGATGGAGAGCACTCATCAGGTGAGGAGTCAGATATTTCCACATGGAGTTATAAGGTTGACAGAAATAAGAAGTCGAGAAAGAAGGAAGAAGAAGAAAGAATACAAAAACTGGTGGAGAAAAGAATGGAGAAACTGTTGAGAGAGAAAGAAGATAGGGAAGAAAAGGAAGCAATCAGGTTATCATTGCAGGAGGCAAGCGCGCAAGAGGCGGAGCGGACGAGAAGACGGGAGAGACCGGGCCAACAAGGAAGACACCGCGGCTTGCACCGAGTGGACAGTCAGTCCGATCTTGCAGAGGGGTTGGAAGAGAGAGAGTGGGAAGGTGTAGGAATAGGTGGCAATGTGGGTGGTGTTGGTGTTAGTAGGAATGGTAGTAGGAATTGGTTGGTGTGGGAGCAACCCGGAATCTGCAACGGCCCTGGCACTAGAGAAGTTGAGTGAAACCCTGGCAGCCATGAAGTACCCTGACGTAGAGAAGTTCAAGGGAGGGGGACTAGGCAAGTTCGATGAATTCCTCGCGCGATTAGAACTGAAGTACTTGCATTCCTCCTCGGACCAGGAGAAGGTGAATCTGCTAATGACCCATTTGGATGGACACGCAAGCTTGCTGTTCAAGTCTCTGAATAGAAAGCGGGTGTTGAGCTATTCTAGCATGAAGGAAAAAATGCGGGAGAAGATGAAGGGTGACAAGACCTTACGGGAATACGAAGCCACTCGGGACTGGGACGATGTTAGGAAGGGAGAGGGTGAGAGCCTAGATTCCTTTTCTATGCGTCTCGAAGAGTTGGCTGAGCGGGCTTTCCCAAGGATGCCAGAGGAGCATCTCTCACCCATCAAGGCAAAGAAGCTGCTCGCTCAATTGTCGAAATGGGAGCAGTATCGAGAGCTACTGGAAGTGATGGAGAAGGCTAGGCCGGGGGAAGAGTACGAAGAGCTGAGAAAGCAGGCGGGTAGAATGGAAGTGATGGAGAGAAGGGGCACCAGACTAGCAGCGCATAGTAAGGGGCTTGGGTCGAGTAGCAAGGGGGCGAGAGAGGAAAGACGGGTAGATAGTAGGAGCAAGCCGATGCACAGCCGAGGATACGGTAGTCACGGTGCAACAGGGTATGCACCTGCCAAGTACGGTAGTCATGTTACAGCAGGAGGCGGACAAGGGAGGGCATTCAACCCGAATGCACAACCCTACGTGTCGAATACTGTACAGCTGGAAGGGAATAGGAATGCACCGGCAGAGAACAACCAGAGTTGGAAGCAGAGTGGCAGTGGAGTAGTCGGGAATGGCAGTGCGGCCGGACCGATGAAGTGCTACAACTAGGGGGGGTTTGGGGCATTTCAGCAGCCAGTGTGTATCACCGAAGAGGGCGGTGAGCAACAAGGTGCAGATGGGTAGTACTGTAGCTGTAGTTGAGAGTGAGAGTGAAGAAGAGGTCTTCTGGGGTCCCTTGAAGAGAACGAGAGTAGAAATAAATTGAGTCGCAGAGATGGCAATTCTGGATTCGGGTGCAGAGGTGACCACCATTCCAGAAGAAGTGATGAAGAGAGTGGAAGATTCGGGAACAATGATCGAGTGGAAGGAAGCCGGAGCCGAGTTGTTAGATGCTGCAGCCAGCACATTGAAAGTAGTGGGGCGCGCATTAGTACACATGCAAATCAGGGGGAACTAGAAGACGGTGGGTGTGTATGTTGTTGAAAACGGGACGGAAATTCTGCTAGGACAGAATACGGTGGAGATGTGGAATGATGGGTGTTGGAGTGAGAGAGAAGATAAAGGAGAGCCGGCAGTCATGGCAGAAAGAGTTTTTCTGGCACCGATGGACTGCAAGCAGGTCGAGTTGAAGTCACCCGAGGATACCAAGCGCGATTTTCTTTCCAGTGACATCGGTGGAATGAGCGAGGGAGTAGTCGAGAAGACTAGGGGGAATAGAAGGGTGCAGGTTTGGAATCTACAACAGTCTCCACTCATTCTGGAGAAAAACGAGAAAGTGGGAGAGTGGAAGAAAGCCGAGTACGTGCTAATGGGGTGTGAAGCGCAGAGTCAAGTAGGTGATAGAGTAGAGAAGCAGGGAGAATCGGAGGCGAGAAAAGAACTGGTGTTGAGTCTGATTGAGAAACAGGGGAGCATCGAGAGCGAGAAGTGCAAGAAGGCAATAGCAGAACATTCGCATGCATTCGCCATCTCAGAAGAGGAGATGGGAAGATCTCAGTTAGTGAAGCATATCATCGAGACGGGAGAAGCGAGGCCGATTAAGCAGAAGGGAAGACCAGTGCCACTGGGAGTGCAAGCGAAAGTGCGGGAAATGCTAGGTGACATGAAGAGAAGGGGTGTCATTAGGGATAGCAATTCCCCATGGGCTTCCCCACTGGTCATCGCGCAGAAGAAGGATGGAAGCTTGCGGTTGTGCGTAGACTACCGTAAGCTGAACTCTGTCATCAAGGAGGATGCTTATCCTTTGCCGAGAATTGATCTGACAATCCAGCAGTTTAAAGGAAAGAAGTGGTTCTCCACTTTGGACCTTATCGCGGGGTACTGGCAAGTGGAGATGGAGGAGGGATCAAAGGAAAAGACTGCTTTCTGTACAATGGGCGGGTTGTTCAATGTTCTTCCTTTTGGTCTCAGCACTTCTCCAGCCACATTCCAGGGACTGATGGAGCGCATCTTGGAGAATCTGTTGGGGGATCAGGTGGCAGTGTACATTGACGATGTACTCATCGCCACTGAGACGGAAGACGAGCATGCAGAAATGCTGGGAAGGGTGCTAGAAGCATTCTCGAGTCACGGATTGAAGCTGAAGGCACAGAAGTGCAAGATAGCACAGAACTAGGTGGAATACCTGGGCCATTTGGTGACACAGGAGGGTGTGAAAATGGACGGGGCGAAGGTGCAGAAAATTGTAGAGTTGAAAGCACCACTGGACGTGAAAGAATTGAGAAGATTTCTAGGAATGGCGTCATTCTATAGAAAATTTGTTCACATGTTCGCAGAGAAGGCGAGTGCCTTGAATAGGCTGACGAGTGAGAAGGTAGAGTGGAAGTGGGGATTAGAAGAGCAGCGAGCATTCGAAGAGTTGAAGAAAATGCTGATTTCTTCTCCAATCCTGGCACAGCCAGATGTTCAAGCAGCGCTTAGTGGTGAAAGACCTTTCATTATTTACTGCGATGCAAGTCAGAAGGCGGTAGGTGCAGTGCTGACTCAGGAGGGGGAAGACGGTCTTTTCCATCCACTTTACTTTGCATCGAAGAGATGTACTCCAGCAGAACGCGGTTATCATGTGACTGATAGTGAAGCGCTAGCTGTGATGTTCGCACTTAGACGGTTCAAGCCGATCTACTTTGGCACGAAAGTAGTTGTTCGCACGGACCACATGCCTTTGCGCGCATTGTTTAGTGACAGTCATGAGATGGGCACTGGAGTTGCAGTCTTGTGATGTGACAATCGAGTACGTGAAGGGGAAGGCGAACAAGGTGGCAGACGCGCTGAGTCGGGGTGAACTAGTCACTGGAGCAGAGACTAGTGAGACAGCGCCGGAAGAGAAACCAGAAATCGAGCGGGTGGTGAATAGTGTGTCGTTGGGAGGGACGAGAGAATGGTGGAAAGAAAGGCTAGCAAAGGATGCCTTTGCCACGGAGATGAGAGAAAAATTGGACGGAGTGACTGAAAGGAGGATCAGGGAAAATGGATTCCGGTGGTCAGAACAGAATGGAATTCTGATGGTAGAAGGAGCGCGAGGAGGACGTAGATTTTACGTCCCAGAATCACTGCGAGAAGAAGTTTTGCATCAGTTTCATGACGGGAAGCTAGGCGGGCATTGGGGGGCAAACAAGACGATGAAGAAGTTAAGGGAGTACTTCTGGCCAGGCATGAAGGAAGACGTGCAGAAGTACGTGGAGAACTGCCCAGAGTGCATCTTGTTCAATGTGAGAGAGCCTCTTGTCCCACCTTTGAAGCCTATGCTAGTCGGGGAGCCTTTTGAGACGGTAGCCATTGATGTCATGGAGATCGGAACTTCCTTGTCTGGAAACAGATATATTCTGACTGTAGTGGACGCATTCTCGAAGTTGGAGCAGCATTCCCAATGCAGACGAAAGGGGCAAAAGAAGTAGCAGAGAAGTTCTGTAATGGCTGGATAGCAGAAGGACGATTGCCGCAGAACCTTGTATCCGATAGGGGTGGCGAGTTCGTGAATAGAATGTTAGGTTTCGTACTGGAGACTCTGGAGGTCAAGCACATCTTAACCAAAGGATACGTTCCCAGGGAGAATGGAATGTGCGAGAGATTCAACGGAACTCTGATTAAACTCTTGCAGAAGAAGGTGAAAGAGAAGGAAAAGTGGGACGAGATTTTGCCATTTTGCGTGTACATTTACAACACGAGTCCTCATACGACCACGGGAATGAGCCCGTATCGATTGATATACGGTAGAGAACCAAGGCCGCTAGGAGAGAAGTTGGAAGAGTTGGGTGAACAACCCAAGGAAGTAGAGGATTACGGTAGAGAGTTGGTAGAAGGGATGCGAATGGCAAGAGAAGTGGCGAAAGAAAATTAGCGGCGACAAATAGAGAAAATGAAGGGACATTACGATAGAAAGAATCTAGTAGAAGGGAAAGAGTATCCTAGGAAGGGAGAAAAAGTTTTGGTGAAAGTGCCGGTTGGTAGAGGAGATACGGTACCCAAACTAACATCTGAGTGGAGTGGTCCCTTCCGAGTGATAGATGTAAGCGAGAACTCAGCGAGAGTGAAGAGAGAAGGGACAAAAGAGGAACTGATTATTCCATTTGACCGGCTGAGACAAGTTGCTGAAGGGTGCGAAATAGAAGACAAGGGCAAGATGCGAGTACAGAGAAATGTACATTCTGTTTGCAGGAGACGGGCCAGTGCCACTTGGAGCGGACGACTGACATGGGTGGTGCCCACGTCGTATGCACAAGTACTGAAGGGACGGAAGGACGAGACAGTCATCAATCCAGTGACTGGAAAGGAATGGCTGGACGCGCTCAAAGACGTAAAGAAGATCGATGCCCCCCTGACGATCATCATTTTGCCTTGGAGGAGCCGAGAGGAATGGGGCATCACAGAGGAGGAATGGGAAGAAACCGGCAGCTACATCAAGGAGTTGGCCGGCAAACAGTGGAAGCAACTGATCATCATGCCAGAAAAGATCAGAGAGGACACGGATAAGGAGAGAATGGAAGGTATGTCTGAAATCCTTGGAGCTTTGGCAGCTGGAAAAGGAGGGGACCTGGTAGACATCCTGGAATTGAGCGAGAAGCTGCAAGACGGTATCAGTCCAGCATACCTAGCAGATGGTATAGTGGGGAAGAATGAGCGTTTCGGCGTGATTCGCTTATGTCAAGCGAATCAACAAGTTACGAGGACGTCCGATCGAATTTATCGAGGAGACAGCGACTTCGGGCGGAATGCAGAGGAACTTCGGCAGACAAGTCAACGGCAACTCAACTCTCATGCGGGGAGGGGACAACGGCACCCGTTCTCTCTCGCGAGGAAGATTCAACGGCGGAACTCCTCTCTATCGTGGCACGGGCAGAGGCAGCAACACGCGAGGCAACTATCGTTACGGACACACGCACACCAGACACACGAGCGGCGGTCGGGGACGCCCGCTCTGAGAAGGAGGGGGATGTCACGGGAATGACCCATCCCCTGTCCTCTTTAACCTCTTTATCAACCTCATACCATAAGTCCCCATGTCATCATCTTTATGAGGCACTCTTAATACTGCCGTTTCAAGTGTCAAGACTACGGTCTAGTCCTTCTTATATTTTACCTCATATATATTTGCATTTATGATTACGTGTCATGTGTTAATGTTGGCTTGACTTTAGCCAATCTATCTAGTCTTCTTTTTTGAGCTCCTAGTGAGCGGTCTCTTCGTTTGTGTTGCGCCTTGGCCAGACTTTGAAGCTAATAAACTGGTCGTTTGAACCCTCTTCATCGTCTTCGACATCGCAAGTGGTAGAAGAAGAGTAGCTGAGGCTACTACACACACAGGCTTTTTAATATTATTCACGCATTCTGCGAGAATTTTGGTATGTTTGAGGACCCTGATTATTAAAATTAGAAGGCCACTACCGCCTCCGGCACCACCACTACCGCCACTGCCACCGCCAATACCGCCACCGCCGCCGCCAATACCGCCACCGCCACCACTGCCTCCAAAAATTCTATTCTCTTGTCATACATGCATTGTATTATAGACATATTCTGCGAGAATTTTGGTATGTTTGAGGACCCTGATTGTTAATATTAGAAGGCCACTACCGCCACCGCCACCGCCAATACCCCCACCACCACCGCCAATACCGCCACCGCCACCACTGCCTCCAAAAATTCGATTCTCTTGTCATACATGCAAAGTAGTATAGACATATTCTGTAAGAATTTTTGTTATGTTTGAGCACTCTAATTATTAATATTAGACGGCCACTACCGCCACCGCCACCAATACTACCGCCACCGCCACCGCCTATACCCCCACCGCCACCGGCAATACCGCCAACGTCACCACTGCCTCCAAAAATTCTATTCTCTTGTCATACATGCAAAGTAGTATAGACATATTCTGCAAGAATTATTGTTATGTTTGAGCACTCTAATTATTAATATTAGACGGCCACTACCGCCACCGCCACCAATACTACCGCCACCGCCACCGCCTATACCCCCACCGCCACCGGCAATACCGCCAACGCCACCACTGCCTCCAAAAATTCTATTCTCTTGTCATACATGCATTGTATTATAGACATATTCTGCGAGAATTTGTGTTATGTTTGAGGACTCTAATTATTAATATTAGACGGCCACTACTGCCACCGCCACCACCACTACCGCCACCGCCAACGCCACTACCGCCACCGCCACCGCCAATACCCCCACCGCCACCGCCAATACTGCCACCGCCACCACTGCCTCCAAAAATTTGATTCTCTTGTCATACATGCATTGTATTATAGACATATTCTGCTATAATTTTGGTATGTTTGAGGACCCTGATTATTAATATTAGACGGCCACTACCGCCACCGCCACCACCACTACCGCCACCGCCACCTCCAATAGCCCAACCGCAACCGCCAATTCCGCCAACGCCACCGCTGCCTCCAAAAATTCGATTCTCTTGTTATACATGCATAGTATTATAGACTTATTCTGCGGGAATTTGTGTTATGTTTGAGGACTATAATTATTAATATTAGACGGCCACTACCGCCACCGCCACCACCACTACTGCCACCGCCAGCGCCAATACCGCCACCGCCACCACTGCCTCCAAAAATTCGATTCTTTTGTCATACCTGCACAGTATTATAGACGTATTCTGCGAGAATTTTTTTTATGTTTGAGTACTCTAATTATGAATATTTGACGGCTAGGCTAGCCTAGTCTAGCAAAGCCAACAAAGACGAGCCTTGCCTAGTCGAGAGCAGGCATTCTGGCCGGGACGGCGAAGCCTCGCCCTCCCGGCCAGAATTACGGTAGACACCGCAGTAAGAGAACAGGTTGTGGTGATAGGCTCAGCTAGAGAACAGGTTGTGGTGATAGGCTCGGCTGGGCTTGGCTCCGCTAGGCACGGCAAGGTTATCTTGTCATACATGTTTTTTTTTAAAATATTATACACGCATTCTGCGAGAATTTTGGTATGTTTGAGGACCCTGATTATTAATATTAGAGGGCCACTACCGCCACCGCCACGGCCAGTACCGCCACCGACACCGCCAATACCGCCACCGCCACCGCCAATACCGCCACAGCCACAACTGCCTCCAAAAATTCGATTCTCTTGTCATACATGCATAGTATTATAGACGTATTCTTCGGGAATTTGTGTTATGTTTGAGGACTATAATTATTAATATTAGACGGTAACTACTGCCACCGCCACTACCACTACCGCCACCGCCACAGCCACTACCGCCACCGCCACCGCCAGTACCTTCACCGCCACCGCCAATACCGCCACCGCCACCACTGCCTCCAAAAATTCGATTCTTTTGTCATACCTGCACAGTATTATAGACGTATTCTGCGATAATTTTTGTTATGTTTGAGTACTCTAATTATGAATATTAGACGGCCAGGCTAGCCTAGCCTAGCAAAGCCAACCCAGACGAGCTTGCCTATTCGAGAGCAGGCATTCTGGCCGGGACGGCGAAGCCTCGCCCTCCCGGCCAGAATTACGGTAGACACCGCAGTAAGAGAACAGGTTGTGGTGATAGGCTCAGCTAGAGAACAGGTTGTGGTGATAGGCTCGGCTGGGCTTGGCTCCGCTAGGCACGGCAAGTTTATCTTGTCATACATGTTTTTTTTTAAATATTATACACGCATTCTGCGAGAATTTTGGTATGTTTGAGGACCCTGATTATTAATATTAGAGGGCCACTACCGCCACCGCCACGGCCAGTACCGCCACCGCCACCGCCAACACCGCCACGGCCACCGCCAATTCCGCCAACGCCACCACTGAATCCAAAAATTCGATTATCTTGTCATACATGCTTTTTAATATTATTCACGCATTCTGCGATAATTTTGGTATGTTTGAGGACCCTGATTATTAAAATTAGACGGCCACTACCGCCACCGCCACCGCCAGTACCGCCACCGCCACCGCCAACACCGCCACGGCCACCGCCAATTCCGCCAACGCCACCACTGAATCCAAAAATTCGATTATCTTGTCATACATGCTTTTTAATATTATTCACGCATTCTGCGATAATTTTGGTATGTTTGAGGACCCTGATTATTAAAATTAGACGGCCACTACCGCCACCGCCACCGCCAATACCCCCACCGCCACCGCCTATACCCCCACCGCCACCACTGCCTCCAAAAATTCGATTCTCTTGTCATACATGCAAAGTAGTATAGACATATTCTGCAAGAATTTTTGTTATGTTTGAGCACTCTAATTATTAATATTAGACTTCCACTACCGCCACCGCCACCACCACTACCGCCACCGCCACCCCCAATACCCCCACCGCCACCGCCAATACCGCCAACGCCACCACTGCGTCCAAAATTCGATTCTATTGTCATACATGCCCACTGCTACAAACACTACCGCCACCGCCACCGCGAACACCGCCACCTGAATCCAAAAATTCGTGCTTGCTTTTAAATATTATTCAAATATTATTAAATATTATTACATGCTTTTAAATATTATTCACGCATACTGAGATAATTTTGGTATATTTGAGGGCCCTGATTATTAATATTAGACGGCCACTACCGCCACTGCCACCACCACTACCGCCACCGCCACCGCCTATACCCCCTCCGCCACCGCCAATACCGCCATCGCCACCGCTGCCTCCAAAAATTCGATTCTCTTGTCATACATGCATAGTATTATAGACGTATTCTGCGATAATTTGTGTTATGTTTGAGGACTCTAATTATTAATATTAGACGGCCACTACTGCCACCGCCACCACCACTACCGCCACCGCCACCGCCAATACCGCCACCGCCACCGCCAATACCGGCACCGCCACCACTGCCTCAAAAAATTTGATTCTCTTGTCATACATGTGTTATGTTTGAGGACTCTAATTATTAATATTAGACGGCCACTACCACCACCGTCACCACGACTACCGCCACCGCCACAGCCACTACCGCCACCGCCACCGCCAATACCTCCACCGCCACCGCCAATACCGCCAACGCCACCACTGCCTCCAAAAATTCTATTCTCTTGTCATACATGCATTGTATTATAGACATATTCTGCGAGAATTTTGGTATGTTTGAGGACCCTGATTGTTAATATTAGACGGCCACTACCGCCACCGTCACCACCACTACCGCCACCGCCACCGCCTATACCCCCACCGCCACCGCCAATTCTGCCAACGCCACCACTGAATCCAAAAATTCGATTCTTTTGTCATACATGTTTTTTTAATATTATTCACGCATTCTGCTATAATTTTGGTATGTTTAATATTATTCACGCATTCTGCTATAATTTTGGTATGTTTTTAATATTATTCACGCATTCTGCTATAATTTTGGTATGTATGTCTGATTATTAATATTAGACGGCCACTACCGCCACCGCCACCACCACTACCGCCACCGCTACCACCACTACCGCCACCGCCACCGCCAATACCTCCACCGCCACCACTGCCTCCAAAAATTCGATTCTCTTGTCATACAGGCTTTTTAATATTATTCACGCATTCTGCGAGAATTTTGGTATGTTTGAGGACCCTGATTATTAAAATTAGACGGCCACTACCGCCACCGGCACCACCACTACCGCCACCGCCGCCGCCAATACTGCCACCGCCACCACTGCCTCCAAAAATTCGATTCTTTTGTCATACCTGCACAGTATTATAGACGTATTCTGCGATAATTTTTGTTATGTTTGAGTACTCTAATTATGAATATTAGACGGCCAGGCTAGCCTAGCCTAGCAAAGCCAACCCAGACGAGCTTGCCTATTCGAGAGCAGGCATTCTGGCCGGGACGGCGAAGCCTCGCCCTCCCGGCCAGAATTACGGTAGACACCGCAGTAAGAGAACAGGTTGTGGTGATAGGCTCAGCTAGAGAACAGGTTGTGGTGATAGGCTCGGCTGGGCTTGGCTCCGCTAGGCACGGCAAGTTTATCTTGTCATACATGTTTTTTTTTAAATATTATACACGCATTCTGCGAGAATTTTGGTATGTTTGAGGACCCTGATTATTAATATTAGAGGGCCACTACCGCCACCGCCACGGCCAGTACCGCCACCGCCACCGCCAACACCGCCACGGCCACCGCCAATTCCGCCAACGCCACCACTGAATCCAAAAATTCGATTATCTTGTCATACATGCTTTTTAATATTATTCACGCATTCTGCGATAATTTTGGTATGTTTGAGGACCCTGATTATTAAAATTAGACGGCCACTACCGCCACCGCCACCGCCAGTACCGCCACCGCCACCGCCAACACCGCCACGGCCACCGCCAATTCCGCCAACGCCACCACTGAATCCAAAAATTCGATTATCTTGTCATACATGCTTTTTAATATTATTCACGCATTCTGCGATAATTTTGGTATGTTTGAGGACCCTGATTATTAAAATTAGACGGCCACTACCGCCACCGCCACCGCCAATACCCCCACCGCCACCGCCTATACCCCCACCGCCACCACTGCCTCCAAAAATTCGATTCTCTTGTCATACATGCAAAGTAGTATAGACATATTCTGCAAGAATTTTTGTTATGTTTGAGCACTCTAATTATTAATATTAGACTTCCACTACCGCCACCGCCACCACCACTACCGCCACCGCCACCCCCAATACCCCCACCGCCACCGCCAATACCGCCAACGCCACCACTGCGTCCAAAATTCGATTCTATTGTCATACATGCCCACTGCTACAAACACTACCGCCACCGCCACCGCGAACACCGCCACCTGAATCCAAAAATTCGTGCTTGCTTTTAAATATTATTCAAATATTATTAAATATTATTACATGCTTTTAAATATTATTCACGCATACTGAGATAATTTTGGTATATTTGAGGGCCCTGATTATTAATATTAGACGGCCACTACCGCCACTGCCACCACCACTACCGCCACCGCCACCGCCTATACCCCCTCCGCCACCGCCAATACCGCCATCGCCACCGCTGCCTCCAAAAATTCGATTCTCTTGTCATACATGCATAGTATTATAGACGTATTCTGCGATAATTTGTGTTATGTTTGAGGACTCTAATTATTAATATTAGACGGCCACTACTGCCACCGCCACCACCACTACCGCCACCGCCACCGCCAATACCGCCACCGCCACCGCCAATACCGGCACCGCCACCACTGCCTCAAAAAATTTGATTCTCTTGTCATACATGTGTTATGTTTGAGGACTCTAATTATTAATATTAGACGGCCACTACCACCACCGTCACCACGACTACCGCCACCGCCACAGCCACTACCGCCACCGCCACCGCCAATACCTCCACCGCCACCGCCAATACCGCCAACGCCACCACTGCCTCCAAAAATTCTATTCTCTTGTCATACATGCATTGTATTATAGACATATTCTGCGAGAATTTTGGTATGTTTGAGGACCCTGATTGTTAATATTAGACGGCCACTACCGCCACCGTCACCACCACTACCGCCACCGCCACCGCCTATACCCCACCGCCACCGCCAATTCTGCCAACGCCACCACTGAATCCAAAAATTCGATTCTTTTGTCATACATGTTTTTTTAATATTATTCACGCATTCTGCTATAATTTTGGTATGTTTAATATTATTCACGCATTCTGCTATAATTTTGGTATGTTTTTAATATTATTCACGCATTCTGCTATAATTTTGGTATGTATGTCTGATTATTAATATTAGACGGCCACTACCGCCACCGCCACCACCACTACCGCCACCGCTACCACCACTACCGCCACCGCCACCGCCAATACCTCCACCGCCACCACTGCCTCCAAAAATTCGATTCTCTTGTCATACAGGCTTTTTAATATTATTCACGCATTCTGCGAGAATTTTGGTATGTTTGAGGACCCTGATTATTAAAATTAGACGGCCACTACCGCCACCGGCACCACCACTACCGCCACCGCCGCCGCCAATACTGCCACCGCCACCACTGCCTCCAAAAATTCGATTCTCTTGTCATACATGCTTTTTAATATTATTCACGCATTCTGCGAGAATTTCGGTATGTTTGAATACCCTGATTATTAAAATTAGACGGCCACTACCGCCTCCGGCACCACCACTACCGCCACCGCCACCGCCAATACCGCCACCGCCACCGCCAATACCTCCACCGCCACCGCCAATACCGCTACCGCCACCACTGCCTCCAAAAATTCGATTCTCTTGTCATACATGCATTGTATTATAGACATATTCTGCGAGAATGTTTGAGGGCCCTGATTATTAATATTAGACGGCCACTACCGCCACTGCCACCACCACTAAAAATTCGATTCTCTTGTCATACAGGCTTTTTAATATTATTCACGCATTCTGCGAGAATTTTGGTATGTTTGAGGACCCTGATTATTAAAATTAGACGGCCACTACCGCCACCGGCACCACCACTACCGCCACCGCCGCCGCCAATACTGCCACCGCCACCACTGCCTCCAAAAATTCGATTCTTTTGTCATACCTGCACAGTATTATAGACGTATTCTGCGATAATTTTTGTTATGTTTGAGTACTCTAATTATGAATATTAGACGGCCAGGCTAGCCTAGCCTAGCAAAGCCAACCCAGACGAGCTTGCCTATTCGAGAGCAGGCATTCTGGCCGGGACGGCGAAGCCTCGCCCTCCCGGCCAGAATTACGGTAGACACCGCAGTAAGAGAACAGGTTGTGGTGATAGGCTCAGCTAGAGAACAGGTTGTGGTGATAGGCTCGGCTGGGCTTGGCTCCGCTAGGCACGGCAAGTTTATCTTGTCATACATGTTTTTTTTTTAATATTATACACGCATTCTGCGAGAATTTTGGTATGTTTGAGGACCCTGATTATTAATATTAGAGGGCCACTACCGCCACCGCCACGGCCAGTACCGCCACCGCCACCGCCAACACCGCCACGGCCACCGCCAATTCCGCCAACGCCACCACTGAATCCAAAAATTCGATTATCTTGTCATACATGCTTTTTAATATTATTCACGCATTCTGCGATAATTTTGGTATGTTTGAGGACCCTGATTATTAAAATTAGACGGCCACTACCGCCACCGCCACCGCCAGTACCGCCACCGCCACCGCCAACACCGCCACGGCCACCGCCAATTCCGCCAACGCCACCACTGAATCCAAAAATTCGATTATCTTGTCATACATGCTTTTTAATATTATTCACGCATTCTGCGATAATTTTGGTATGTTTGAGGACCCTGATTATTAAAATTAGACGGCCACTACCGCCACCGCCACCGCCAATACCCCCACCGCCACCGCCTATACCCCCACCGCCACCACTGCCTCCAAAAATTCGATTCTCTTGTCATACATGCAAAGTAGTATAGACATATTCTGCAAGAATTTTTGTTATGTTTGAGCACTCTAATTATTAATATTAGACTTCCACTACCGCCACCGCCACCACCACTACCGCCACCGCCACCCCCAATACCCCCACCGCCACCGCCAATACCGCCAACGCCACCACTGCGTCCAAAATTCGATTCTATTGTCATACATGCCCACTGCTACAAACACTACCGCCACCGCCACCGCGAACACCGCCACCTGAATCCAAAAATTCGTGCTTGCTTTTAAATATTATTCAAATATTATTAAATATTATTACATGCTTTTAAATATTATTCACGCATACTGAGATAATTTTGGTATATTTGAGGGCCCTGATTATTAATATTAGACGGCCACTACCGCCACTGCCACCACCACTACCGCCACCGCCACCGCCTATACCCCCTCCGCCACCGCCAATACCGCCATCGCCACCGCTGCCTCCAAAAATTCGATTCTCTTGTCATACATGCATAGTATTATAGACGTATTCTGCGATAATTTGTGTTATGTTTGAGGACTCTAATTATTAATATTAGACGGCCACTACTGCCACCGCCACCACCACTACCGCCACCGCCACCGCCAATACCGCCACCGCCACCGCCAATACCGGCACCGCCACCACTGCCTCAAAAAATTTGATTCTCTTGTCATACATGTGTTATGTTTGAGGACTCTAATTATTAATATTAGACGGCCACTACCACCACCGTCACCACGACTACCGCCACCGCCACAGCCACTACCGCCACCGCCACCGCCAATACCTCCACCGCCACCGCCAATACCGCCAACGCCACCACTGCCTCCAAAAATTCTATTCTCTTGTCATACATGCATTGTATTATAGACATATTCTGCGAGAATTTTGGTATGTTTGAGGACCCTGATTGTTAATATTAGACGGCCACTACCGCCACCGTCACCACCACTACCGCCACCGCCACCGCCTATACCCCCACCGCCACCGCCAATTCTGCCAACGCCACCACTGAATCCAAAAATTCGATTCTTTTGTCATACATGTTTTTTTAATATTATTCACGCATTCTGCTATAATTTTGGTATGTTTAATATTATTCACGCATTCTGCTATAATTTTGGTATGTTTTTAATATTATTCACGCATTCTGCTATAATTTTGGTATGTATGTCTGATTATTAATATTAGACGGCCACTACCGCCACCGCCACCACCACTACCGCCACCGCTACCACCACTACCGCCACCGCCACCGCCAATACCTCCACCGCCACCACTGCCTCCAAAAATTCGATTCTCTTGTCATACAGGCTTTTTAATATTATTCACGCATTCTGCGAGAATTTTGGTATGTTTGAGGACCCTGATTATTAAAATTAGACGGCCACTACCGCCACCGGCACCACCACTACCGCCACCGCCGCCGCCAATACTGCCACCGCCACCACTGCCTCCAAAAATTCGATTCTCTTGTCATACATGCTTTTTAATATTATTCACGCATTCTGCGAGAATTTCGGTATGTTTGAATACCCTGATTATTAAAATTAGACGGCCACTACCGCCTCCGGCACCACCACTACCGCCACCGCCACCGCCAATACCGCCACCGCCACCGCCAATACCTCCACCGCCACCGCCAATACCGCTACCGCCACCACTGCCTCCAAAAATTCGATTCTCTTGTCATACATGCATTGTATTATAGACATATTCTGCGAGAATGTTTGAGGGCCCTGATTATTAATATTAGACGGCCACTACCGCCACTGCCACCACCACTACCGCCACCGCCACCGCCTATACCCCCTCCGCCACCGCCAATACCGCCATCGCCACCGCTGCCTCCAAAAATTCGATTCTCTTGTCATACATGCATAGTATTATAGACGTATTCTGCGATAATTTGTGTTATGTTTGAGGACTCTAATTATTAATATTAGACGGCCACTACTGCCACCGCCACCACCACTACCGCCACCGCCACCGCCAATACCGCCACCGCCACCGCCAATACCGGCACCGCCACCACTGCCTCAAAAAATTTGATTCTCTTGTCATACATGTGTTATGTTTGAGGACTCTAATTATTAATATTAGACGGCCACTACCACCACCGTCACCACGACTACCGCCACCGCCACAGCCACTACCGCCACCGCCACCGCCAATACCTCCACCGCCACCGCCAATACCGCCAACGCCACCACTGCCTCCAAAAATTCTATTCTCTTGTCATACATGCATTGTATTATAGACATATTCTGCGAGAATTTTGGTATGTTTGAGGACCCTGATTGTTAATATTAGACGGCCACTACCGCCACCGTCACCACCACTACCGCCACCGCCACCGCCTATACCCCCACCGCCACCGCCAATTCTGCCAACGCCACCACTGAATCCAAAAATTCGATTCTTTTGTCATACATGTTTTTTAAATATTATTCACGCATTCTGCTATAATTTTGGTATGTTTAATATTATTCACGCATTCTGCTATAATTTTGGTATGTTTTTAATATTATTCACGCATTCTGCTATAATTTTGGTATGTATGTCTGATTATTAATATTAGACGGCCACTACCGCCACCGCCACCACCACTACCGCCACCGCTACCACCACTACCGCCACCGCCACCGCCAATACCTCCACCGCCACCACTGCCTCCAAAAATTCGATTCTCTTGTCATACAGGCTTTTTAATATTATTCACGCATTCTGCGAGAATTTTGGTATGTTTGAGGACCCTGATTATTAAAATTAGACGGCCACTACCGCCACCGGCACCACCACTACCGCCACCGCCGCCGCCAATACTGCCACCGCCACCACTGCCTCCAAAAATTCGATTCTCTTGTCATACATGCTTTTTAATATTATTCACGCATTCTGCGAGAATTTCGGTATGTTTGAGGACCCTGATTATTAAAATTATCGGCCACTACCGCCTCCGGCACCACCACTACCGCCACCGCCACCGCCAATACCGCCACCGCCACCGCCAATACCGCCACCGCCACCACTGCCTCCAAAAATTCGATTCTCTTGTCATACATGCATTGTATTATAGACATATTCTGCGAGAATTTTGGTATGTTTGAGGGCCCTGATTATTAATATTAGACGGCCACTACCGCCACTGCCACCACCACTACCCCCACCGCCACCACTGCCTCCAAAAATTCGATTCTCTTGTCATACATGCAAAGTAGTATAGACATATTCTGCAAGAATTTTTGTTATGTTTGAGCACTCTAATTATTAATATTAGACGGCCACTACCGCCACCGCCACCACCACTACCGCCACCGCCACCCCCAATACCCCCACCGCCACCGCCAATAACGCCAACGCCACCACTGCGTCCAAAATTCGATTCCCTTGTCATACATGCCCACTGCTACAAACACTACCGCCACCGCCAATTCCGCCAACGCCACCACTGAATCCAAAAATTCGATTATCTTGTCATACATGCTTTTAAATATTATTCACGCATACTGAGATAATTTTGGTATGTTTGAGGGCCCTGATTATTAATATTAGACGGCCACTACCGCCACTGCCACCACCACTACCGCCACCGCCACCGCCTATACCCCCTCCGCCACCGCCAATACCGCCAACGCCACCGCTGCCTCCAAAAATTCGATTCTCTTGTCATACATGCATAGTATTATAGACGTATTCTGCGGGAATTTGTGTTATGTTTCAGGACTATAATTATTAATATTAGACGGCCACTACTGCCACCGCCACCACCACTACCGCCACCGCCACCGCCAATAGCGCCACCGCCACCGCTGCCTCCAAAAATTCGATTCTTTTGTCATACCTGCACAGTATTATAGACGTATTCTGCGAGAATTTTTTTTATGTTTGAGTACTCTAATTATGAATATTAGACGGCCAGGCTAGCCTAGCCTAGCAAAGCCAACCCAGACGAGCCTTGCCTAGTCGAGAGCAGGCATTCTGGCCGGGACGGCGAAGCCTCGCCCTCCCAGCCAGAATTACGGTAGACACCGCAGTATGAGAGCAGGTTGTGGTGATAGGCTCAGCTAGAGAACAGGTTGTGGTGATAGGCTCGGCTGGGCTTGGCTCCGCTAGGCACGGCAAGGTTATCTTGTCATACATGTTTTTTTTTAAATATTATACACGCATTCTGCGATAATTTTGGTATGTTCGAGGACCCTGATTATTAATATTAGACGGCCACTACCGCCACCGCCACGGCCAGTACCGCCACCGACACCGCCAGTACCGCCACCGCCACCGCAAATACCGCCACAGCCACAACTGCCTCCAAAAATTCGATTCTCTTGTCATACATGCATAGTATTATAGACGTATTCTTCGGGAATTTATGTTATGTTTGAGGACTATAATTATTAATATTAGGCGGCCACTACTGCCACCGCCACCACCACTACCACCACCGCCACAGCCACTACCGCCACCGCCACCGCCAATACCTCCACCGCCACCACCAATACCGCCAACGCCACCACTGAATCCAAAAATTCGATTATCTTGTCATACATGCATAGTATTATAGACGTATTCTGCGGGAATTTGTGTTATGTTTGAGGACTATAATTATTAATATTAGACGGCCACTACTCCCACCGTCACCACCACTACTGCCACCGCCACAGCCACTACCGCCACCGCCACCGCCAATTCCGCCAATGCCACCGCCAATACCGCCACCGCCACCACTGCCTCCAAAAATTCGATTCTTTTGTCATACCTGCACAGTATTATAGACGTATTCTGCGAGAATTTTTTTATGTTTGAGTACTCTAATTATGAATATTAGACGGCCAGGCTAGCCTAGCCTAGCAAAGCCAACCCAGACGAGCCTTGCCTAGTCGAGAGCAGGCATTCTGGCCGGGACGGCGAAGCCTCGCCCTCCCGGCCAGAATTACGGTAGACACCGCAGTAAGAGAACAGGTTGTGGTGATAGGCTCAGCTAGAGAACAGGTTGTGGTGATAGGCTC
Source organism: Allodiplogaster sudhausi (assembly GCA_945643635.1). Classification (NCBI taxonomy): domain Eukaryota; kingdom Metazoa; phylum Nematoda; class Chromadorea; order Rhabditida; family Diplogasteridae; genus Allodiplogaster; species Allodiplogaster sudhausi. Next base: position 750,076 of record CALZFC010000124.1, read on the forward strand.
GGCTGGGCTTGGCTCCGCTATGCACGGCAAGGTTATCTTGTCATACATGTGTTTTTTTTAATATTATACACGCATTCTGCGAGAATTTTGGTATGTTTGAGGACCCTGATTATTAATATTAGACGGCCACTACTGCCATCGCCACCACCACTACTGCCACCGCCACCACCACTACCGCCACCGCCACAGCCACTACCGCCACCCCCACCGCCACCGCCAATTCCGCCAACGCCACCACTGCGTCCAAAATTCGATTCTATTGTCATACATGCCCACTGCTACAAACACTACCGCCACCGCCACCGCGAACACCGCCACCGCCACCGCCAATTCCGCCAACGCCACCACTGAATCCAAAATTCGATTATCTTGTCATACATGCTTTTAAATATTATTCACGCATACTGAGATAATTTTGGTATGTTTGAGGGCCCTGATTATTAATATTAGACGGCCACTACTGATGTCGCCACCACCACTACTGCCACCGCCATCACCACTACCGCCACCGCCACAGCCACTATCGCCACCGCCACCGTCACCGACAATACCGCCACCGCCACCACTGCCTCCAGAAATTCGATTCTTTTGTCATACCTGCACAGTATTATAGACGTATTCTGCGAGAATTTTTGTTATGTTTGAGGACTCTAATTATTAATATTAGACGGCCACTACCGCCTCCGCCAACGCCACTACCGCCACCGCCACCGCCAATACCCCCACAGCCACCGCCAATACCGGCACCGCCACCACTGCCTCAAAAAATTTGATTCTCTTGTCATACATGCTATTAGACGGCCAATACCGCCAACGCCACCACTGCCTCCAAAAATTCTATTCTCTTGTCATACATGCATTGTATTATAGACATATTCTGCGAGAATTTTGGTATGTTTGAGGACCCTGATTGTTAATATTAGACGGCCACTACCGCCACCGTCACCACCACTACCGCCACCGCCACCGCCTATACCCCCACCGCCACCGCCAATTCCGCCAACGCCACCACTGAATCCAAAAATTCGATTATCTTGTCATACATGCTTTTAAATATTATTCACGCATACTGAGATAATTTTGGTATGTTTGAGGGCCCTGATTATTAATATTAGACGGCCACTACCGCCACTGCCACCACCACTACCGCTATCGCCACCGCCTATACCCCCACCGCCACCGCCAATACCGCCAACGCCACCGCTGCCTCCAAAAATTCGATTCTCTTGTCATACATGCATAGTATTATAGACGTATTCTGCGGGAATTTGTGTTATGTTTGAGGACTATAATTATTAATATTAGACGGCCACTACTGCCACCGTCACCACCACTACCGCCACCGCCACAGCCACTACCGCCACCGCCACCGCCAATTCCGCCAACGCCACCACTGCGTCCAAAATTCGATTCTATTGTCATACATGCCCACTGCTACAAACACTACCGCCACCGCCACCGCGAACACCGCCACCGCCACCGCCAATTCCGCCAACGCCACCACTGAATCCAAAATTCGATTATCTCGTCATACATGCTTTTAAATATTATTCACGCATACTGAGATAATTTCGGTATGTTTGAGGACCCTGATTATTAAAATTAGACGGCCACTACCGCCTCCGGCATCACCACTACCGCCACCGCCACCGCCAATACCGCCACCGCCACCGCCAATACCGCCACCGCCACCACTGCCTCCAAAAATTCGATTCTCTTGTCATACATGCATTGTATTATAGACATATTCTGCGAGAATTTTGGTATGTTTGAGGGCCCTGATTATTAATATTAGACGGCCACTACCGCCACCGCCACCACCACTACCGCCACCGCCACCCCCAATACCCCCACCGCCACCGCCAATTCCGCCAACGCCACCACTGCGTCCAAAATTCGATTCTATTGTCATACATGCCCACTGCTACAAACACTACCGCCAATGCCACCGCGAACACCGCCACCGAGACCGCCAATTCCGCCAACGCCACCACTGAGTCCAAAAATTCGATTATCTTGTCATACATACTTTTAATATTATTCACGCATACTGAGATAATTTTGGTATGTTTGAGGGCCCTGATTATTAATATTAGACGGCCACTACCGCCACTGCCACCACCACTACCGCCACCGCCACCGCCTATACCCCCTCCGCCACCGCCAATACCGCCAACGCCACCGCTGCCTCCAAAAATTCGATTCTCTTGTCATACATGCATAGTATTATAGACGTATTCTGCGGGAATTTGTGTTATGTTTGAGGACTATAATTATTAATATTAGACGGCCACTACTGCCACCGCCACTACCACTACCGCCACCGCCACCGCCAATAGCGCCACCGCCACCGCTGCCTCCAAAAATTCGATTCTTTTGTCATACCTGCACAGTATTATAGACGTATTCTGCGAGAATTTTTTTTATGTTTGAGTACTCTAATTATGAATATTAGACGGCCAGGCTAGCCTAGCCTAGCAAAGCCAACCCAGACGAGCCTTGCCTAGTCGAGAGCAGGCATTCTGGCCGGACGGCGAAGCCTCGCCCTCCCGGCCAGAATTACGGTAGACACCGCAGTAAGAGAACAGGTTGTGGTGATAGGCTCAGCTAGAGAACAGGTTGTGGTGATAGGCTCGGCTGGGCTTGGCTCCGCTAGGCACGGCAAGGTTATCTTGTCATACATGTTTTTTTTTAAATATTATACACGCATTCTGCGATAATTTTGGTATGTTCGAGGACAGTGATTATTAATATTAGACGGCCACTACCGCCACCGCCACGGCCAGTACCGCCACCGACACCGCCAATACCGCCACCGCCACCGGCAATACCGCCAACGCCACCACTGCCTCCAAAAATTCGATTCTCTTGTCATACATGCAAAGTAGTATAGACATATTCTGCGAGAATTTTGGTATGTTTGAGGACCCTGATTGTTAATATTTGACGGCCACTACCGCCACCGCCACCACCACTACCGCCACCGCCACCCCAATACCCCCACCGCCACCGCCAATTCCGCCAACGCCACCACTGCGTCCAAAATTCGATTCTATTGTCATACATGCCCACTGCTACAAACACTACCGCCACCGCCACCGCGAACACCGCCACCGCCACCGCCAATTCCGCCAACGCCACCACTGAATCCAAAAAATTCGATTATCTGTCATACATGTTTTTTTTTAAATATTATACACGCATTCTGCGATAATTTTGGTATGTTCGAGGACCCTGATTATTAATATTAGACGGCCACTACCGCCACCGCCACGGCCAGTACCGCCACCGACACCGCCAGTACCGCCACCGCCACCGCAAATACCGCCACAGCCACAACTGCCTCCAAAAATTCGATTCTCTTGTCATACATGCATAGTATTATAGACGTATTCTGCGGGAATTGTGTTATGTTTGAGGACTATAATTATTAATATTAGACGGCCACTACTGCCACCGCCACCACCACTACCGCCACCGCCACCGCCAATAGCGCCACCGCCACCGCTGCCTCCAAAAATTCGATTCTTTTGTCATACCTGCACAGTATTATAGACGTATTCTGCGAGAATTTTTTTATGTTTGAGTACTCTAATTATGAATATTAGACGGCCAGGCTAGCCTAGCCTAGCAAAGCCAACCCAGACGAGCCTTGCCTAGTCGAGAGCAGGCATTCTGGCCGGGACGGCGAAGCCTCGCCCTCCCAGCCAGAATTACGGTAGACACCGCAGTAAGAGAGCAGGTTGTGGTGATAGGCTCAGCTAGAGAACAGGTTGTGGTGATAGGCTCGGCTGGGCTTGGCTCGCTAGGCACGGCAAGGTTATCTTGTCATACATGTTTTTTTTTAAATATTATACACGCATTCTGCGATAATTTTGGTATGTTCGAGGACCCTGATTATTAATATTAGACGGCCACTCCGCACCGCCACGGCCAGTAGTACCGCCACCGACACCGCCAGTACCGCCACCGCCACCGCAAATACCGCCACCGCCACACTGCCTCCAAAAATTCGATTCTTTTGTCATACCTGCACAGTATTATAGACGTATTCTGCGAGAATTTTTTTATGTTTGAGTACTCTAATTATGAATATTAGGCGGCCACTACTGCCACCGCCACCACCACTACCACCACCGCCACAGCCACTACCGCCACCGCCACCGCCAATACCTCCACCGCCACCACCAATACCGCCACCGCCACCACTGCCTCCAAAAATTCGATTCTTTTGTCATACCTGCACAGTATTTATAGACGTATTGTGCGAGAATTTTGTTATGTTTGAGGACTCTAATATTAATATTAGACGGCCACTACCGCCTCCACCAACGCCACTACCGCCACCGCCACCGCAACACCGCCACCGCCACCGCCAATTCCGCCAACGCCACCACTGAATCCAAAAAATCATTTATCTTGTCATACATGCATAGTATTATAGACGTATCTGCGGGAATTTGTGTTATGTTTGAGGACTATAATTATTAATATTAGACGGCCACTACTCCACCCACCACCACTACCGCCACCGCCACAGCCACTACCGCCACCGCCACCGCAATACCTCCACCGCCACCACAATACCGCCACCGCCACCACTGCCTCCAAAAATTCGATTCTTTGTCATACCTGCACAGTATTATAGACGTATTGTGCGAGAATTTTTGTCATGTTTGAGGACTCTAATTATTAATATTAGACGGCCACTACCGCCTCCACCAACGCCACTCCGCCACCGCCAACACCGCCAATTCCGCCAATGCCACCGCCAATACCGCCACCGCCACCACTGCCTCCAAAAATTCGATTTTTTGTCATACTGCACAGTATTATAGACGTATTCTGCGAGAATTTTTTTATGTTTGAGTACTCTAATTATGAATATTAGACGGCCAGGCTAGCCTAGCCTAGCAAAGCCAACCCAGACGAGCCTTGCCTAGCGAGAGCAGGCATTCTGGCCGGGACGGCGAAGCCTCGCCCTCCCGGCCAGAATTACGGTAGACACCGCAGTAAGAGAACAGGTTGTGGTGATAGGCTCAGCTAGAGAACAGGTTGTGGTGATAGGCTCGGCTGGGCTGGCTCCGCTATGCACGGCAAGGTTATCTTGTCATACATGTGTTTTTTT
>CALZFC010000125.1:0-5000 GCA_945643635.1 Allodiplogaster sudhausi
CTCTCTCTCCTTTCTCCATAGTTGACCATACCCTCAGCGTCATCTTGATCTCTTTTAATCTGCACCCTTTCTTTCTCATGCCCGTGGCATTCGCAGGATGCCATAGAGTGTGAAAGATTTATATAGAGGAGAATGAGAAGGGGAGAGAAAGAGAATGAAGAAAGAGAGAGAGAGAGAGAGTGAGAGAAAATAAGAAAGAGTGAGATACGGAAAAGGAGAGAAAGAAAAAAGAGAGAAAAAGAGTAGCAGATATCCTTGGTCTTGGAGATACGGAGATATATGCAGATAAGCAATCAGTGCAGATGCGAATTAACAAGATGAAGCTAAAGAAAGAGGTGCGGATGCACTAATAGGTGATGCTCTCTCTCTCTCTCCTTTCTATCTCTCCTCTTTCCTCTCTCTCCCTCTCTCTCTCTCTCTCCTCTTTCTCTCTCTTTCTCTCCCTCTCTCTCTCTCTCTTTTTCTATCTCTCTCTCCATCTTTCGCGCCTTTCCTTTTCGAGGTGGAAAAAGTCGAGCCGCCTCACTACCGCCCATTTATCATTGCGTCTCACGACGCTTGCGAGGAATGTTAGATCCACGAGGCGTAAGGGGAAGGGGAAGCATGCTAGGGTCTTAGAGAGAGAGAGAGAGAGGAGACAGAGAGAGAGAGAGGAGAGAGAGGAGAGGAGATAAAGAGAGAGGAGACAGAGAGAGAGAGAGAGAGAGCTGAATAGAAACTACGAGAAAGATCAAGGTCGGCCTCTCTAGCAAGAAAAAACTAGTGAAGCAAAGATGCAAGCATGAACTGCACGGCTGATAAAGAGAGGAAAAAGTTTATGTAAATAAAAACATAAATTTTTTTTTTGTAGTATCCTTGTGATTATAACGGCTCCTTTAAAGAGGAAATTTGCATAATATTTACACTTTTATTTCATCTTCCTCTCCAAAAGCTTACTTTTTCTCGCAATCAGAGGAAACAGGGCGTGCGAAAACGGAAAGATGGCCTACAACCAAATCCTTGAGATTTCTCTGTCTGGTGCTTGTCATTTCTCGACTTCTGAGACATTCTTCTTCGGAAGCACTCTGAATGAGCTCGGAGAAAAAGACGATTCGTATGTAGTCCCACGGGGATTTGGCAGACGCGCCATTTTGCATCTCATATGTACATATATGCAGCTGCCAATTTTTGATGCACTTTAATCTTTCTCTCTTTCTCTCCCTCTCTCTCTCTCTCTCTTTTCATCTCTCTCTCTTTCTTCTCTCTCTCATCTTTCTCTCTTTTTTCTCCCTCTCTCTTCTACTTTCTGTTCTCTCTCTCTCTTTCTCTGTCACCTTTTTCTCCGAGCTCATATTTAACTTCTACTGAAACGTGTGGTTTTCGTGGGTTTCTCGCGCTTTAGGAGTGGATGGATTAAAAATTTGGTCGCTTTCATCCTCTTCTCGTTCCTCCTCTCTCCTCTGTCTGTCTGTCTCTCTCTCTTTTCTTTCTCTCCCCTATCTCTCTTCCCCTCTCTCTCTCTCTCTCTCTTGCTTTCTCTCTCTTGCTCTCTCTCTCTCTAACTCTCTCTCTCTAATACTCTATCTCCATTTTTCTGCAGTCGGTGGTGACTAGCGAGAAATGAGTTAGGTGTTCGCCGACCTTTCTTGCTCTTGTATTGTTGTAATCCCGGCAGAGTTCACTTTCTTTCTCTAACTCTCCCTCTCGCTTTCTCTTCTCTTATCTCTCTCTCTCCATTTCTCTCACCCTCTCCGTCTTTCATTATAAATATCTCTGCCTCTATCTCCCTCTCTATCTCCTTCTCTCTGTCTGTCTCTCTCTCTTTCTCTCTCTTTCTTTCTCTCTTTCTCTCTCATTCCCTTTCTCTCTCTCTTTCTCTCTCTCTCTCTCACTTTGCACTGATTGGAACGAGAGGCCGCTCCGTCATTCATATACACTGAGTGAGCAGGCAGGAAGGTGGGGCATGACGCACTCGGCCGCCTCTCACATGACAGCTTTTCTTCTTTTTGAAACATGCCAGGAGAGAGAAAGAGAGAGCTGACAGAGAGGACAGAGAAAGAAAGAGAGAGAGAGAGAGGACTGGAAGAAGAGAGGACAGATAATAGAGATAGAGAAAAAGGGAAAGAGAGACGAGAGAGCAAGGGAGAAAGAGATAGAGATAGAGAGAGAAGTGAGAAAAGTGAGAGAGAATAGATGGCAGAGAAGCAGAGAAGCAATGAACATGTCGGAAGCATAAACTAGAGAGACCACACAGGGGAAGCAGAGATATGCCACCATTCAGTCAATCACAGCAGCAATGTGAAGAGAACAACAACAACTATTGAGAGCGGAGAAAAAACAGCCTTGAGGAATGCTCAATGTTAGCACCGAGATCACCCGGATCATTCACTCAAGTACAATCCCAATAAGGTTGTAGGCAAATGTACATTCGTTGAAACATCTCTTGCAGAAATCAAACAAAGCCAGAAAAAAATTAAAGTCAGGAAATAAATTTATCGTGAAGACGAAGAGACCAACGAGAAAGAGAGAAGAGAGAGGAGAGAAGAGAGAGAAAAGAGAGAGAAAGAGAGAGATAGAGAGAGCGAGCGAGAAAAACATAAATAGGTACTCAAACACATTTCGACGAGTCACCTCGAATTGTAAATACGGAGCAGCAATTACAGTATGATCTTTGCTTGCTCTATAACGCCAAACAATGATAATGCAGTCACAATTCAAAAATCACCTCATACAATACATATGTTGGCCATAGTGGAGTCAATGTCAGTTGGAAAAAGTTGACACATAAATTTCATGAACAATAAATAGGGCTAAAAATGTGTATTTATAAAAAGTTAAAAATTTATTTATCGTCTTAAAAAGTAATTTCTCGATCTCGATTGATTCATCTCTCTCTTTCCAGACGCGCTAACCCAAGTGCAGCGGCTGAACAACTTCAAGTCGACCACTCTCGGCTCGCCCGTGCTGCTTGGCGCGGCGTCCATGGCGTCAGCAGCAGCTGCTCGTAATGCTGCCGCCGCCGCGGCCGCGGCCGTCGCGGCCGCCGCCACGAACACGACACTTCGCGACGCCGCTCGCCAGTCCGATCCCGCTGTCGAGTCCAAAGTCAGTCTCTGCTTACACTTGTTCCACTTATTGTTTATTTCTTTACTCTTTCATTTCTTGTAAACAAAAGTGGTAATAAAATATATTTGTATTACAGAAAAAAAATATTTTATAAAATTATTTTTAAAAAAAAGTCTTATATATTCAAGCCATTTTCTTTAAATTAATTTTAGTTTTTTTTTATTCGTCGAGATGAGCTTGTGCCTTCCTTTCCTTCTTCTATAAGCTTCTGGGTGAAGAAAAGAATAATTGAAGAGGTGTACTTTTCAAAGGATAACTGTTATTTACCGTATATTCCTTTTTGTTGTGCTCATGCAAATTTCATCTTTGTGTTGGTGTCATAGGCAACTAAAAGAGAAGAGCGAGAGAGAAAGAGAGAGAAGAAAGAGAGAGAAAGAGAGAGAGAGAGAGAGAGAGAGTTTGGAGAGATTAAGGTGGATAGAGAGAGAGGGAGATAGAGACAGGGATAAAGATACAGAGTAGAGAGATAACTTGGCACAATAAGCCTGAGGTTGTCTCTGAGGAATTCAATGAATCCCCCTCTCATGTCCATTGTTATCACGCACAACACAAGTCTCTTCTAGAATTGGATTTAAATAGCTCCCGGGCACAAATATGATAACAATAATACAAGGAAAAGATCTTTTCAGCTCCGATATTAACAAAAGTGATACAAGGACTCTTTTTGTATGTGTGAACTAAAGCTCTCTTCTATTAACAAAAGTAATCCAACAATAAGGGACTCTTTTTTATAGCTAAAGTTAAGTTTGCCTTGAGCACAAATCGCTAAAGAAAAAAAAAATCGAAATTCTTTAATTATCTTTGAAGTTTGTTACAAGAATTTTTATGAAATACCAAAATGGACATTCTTTTTTCTTCTCATGTGATGGACATCTCAAGGTTTGAATGGCATGACAGAATTGTTTTTCTACTGTCTGATTGTGACATTGTGACAGAAAGAGAAAGAGTTTTCTTCTTCTTCCGGCACACTTTTCATATTGTCACTGTGTCAATTGTCAATATTGCGGTTAAGGGTGTCTGGCTAAAAGCTTTGAGGGTTGATTGAGGGATCGTGGAAACAAGGCTCGTAACTTCTTCATAATTTTTCTCTTTCTCTCTCTCTTTTTCTTTTTGTATCTCTCTCTCACCGTCTCTCTCACTGTCTCGTTTCAAAAGAAAAGAGTAAGAATGCGTCTCGTGCCTTGTCCTAACGGTGATAAGCGGGGAAAACTTTGCGAAATTGTATGTGCGGTATGCCTATGTTGGTGAACTTTTCATTCTCCTTCTTTATCTCTCCCTCTCTCTCTCTGTCTCTGTCTCTCTCTCTCTTTCTCTGTCTCTCTTTCTCTGTCTCTTTTTCTCTCTCTCCAAGCTTCATCTCTCTTAAATCCTTTCTGTCGCCGGTTCGCAATTGGGTGACGAGGGAGGGCCTTCTTTTATGACGGGCGACAAGTCAGCGGGATACCGGGAACATTCACAAATGCGTCATACACAGCATGACTGTGTGCTTGCTGCTACTATTTCTATTTCTCTCTCTCTCTCTCTCTCTCTCTCCTCTTTTCTCTGTCTCTCTGCTCTCCTCTCTCCCTCTTTTTCTCTCTCTCTCTCGCTCTCTCTCTCCCCCTCTCTTTCTCTCTCTCTCTCACTCTCTCTCTCCCTTTCTTTCGGGAGATAAGCATTAAGCCGACTAGACACTTGACGAGGGACAATGGAAGTTGAAGAGAGTTTAGAGAGAAAACACTACGAGAGAAGATACTCAACGAAGAGAACCATTCCTGATTCAGCGTGTTATCAGTTTCCATAAGGTTTGACATGCATATGACATGCCGTACTGTCTGTATCAGTCACTCTATTCTGCTAAAAGTGCAACTGCTCTCTTTCTCTGCGTCTCTCTCTTAGTTCTCTCCCTTCTTTCT
>CALZFC010000125.1:7500-10000 GCA_945643635.1 Allodiplogaster sudhausi
GTTGTTCTGAGCCAAAAGATGACAGTGGAATGAATGGGCTCAGGAAAGGAAGAAATTGAAGAGATCGAACTTCGGCAAGCAAAAAGAAAGTGATGAAAACTACTGAAAGGTTTCCTCTGTGTTTCGGTGACTCAAGGGAGACTTCAGAGGGAATTATTGTTGTATTACCATGAAATGTTTGGCAACTCATGACTATGAATTATACCGTAATCATCCTTGATCAATGAAATCTCGACAAAGATACAAGAATAAATATGAACATAATACCTTAAAATTTTTGAGTGATCTCCTCACATGAGTCTTATCGTTTTTCTATATTCCAGAATTGAAAGAAAGCCTTTTTGCTCTTTTGCTGGAAAAAATAAAGCAAATAATGTTTGCAAAGCTCAGAAAATAATTCTCCTATCTACATTTACCTATTATCTCTATTAGTACCCCTGGCTGCACTATTTTTCAATACCGTTGCGGGGCAAGAGCGCTATTAGTCGGAGGGATCCTTTTAGGGGGAGTGTTAGTTATTACTTAAATTATTTTAAAAATTTGCTAATTTCTCTTTTATTATAATTTTTTCTCAAATTTTACGCTATCATGATTATATTTTATATGTTTTTAAATGTTCTAAATCTTAATTTCACACTAAAATAAATATTTTTTAATGTATTTTCTTCTGGTTTTTATTTTTGATAAAAATAGCTATTCAAAATGCGCGATATTGTTTTGATAGACTCAAAAATTATAATATTTCAACAAATAATTGTGAGTTAAATAAAAATGATTATATCAAGACATACAATTCTAAAAATAAAAAGAAAAGCACAATAATTTACACATATTTACATGTTATCCTTATTGCAAATATAATATAAATTAACAGAAGAAACTAATAATATAAGAATTTTTAAGAAATATATATATATATATTTTTTAATTATTTAAGAAAATAAATAATTTTTTGAATAGTTATTCCAGGGGCGACTTTGACGCCATCATGACGGCGATTCAGCTGGTGCAAGAGCACGAGCGATCATCGACGGCTGCGGCTGCGGCAGATGCGGCCAAGGCGCTCGCGCTCTCCGTTCCCGCGTCCACGTCCACGACAGCGTCGTCGCCGACCACCTCCTCGCTAGGTACGGTGGCACACCGAAAATACAAAGCATTCCTGAAGGTTACGGTAGCGTACCGAAATTATAAATATTCCTGAGGGTTACGGTAGCACACCGAAATTACGAATATCTTACGATTAGGGTTACGGTAGCACACCAAAAATAAAAAAAATATCCTGAGGGTTACGGTAGTAGCACACCTATATTCCAGCGTTGGGGTACCGAATAATTATTTATCTGTTAGATCCTCCGGGGATACTATTGTTACTTGCGAGGAAGGGTACTATTTTTTTTCAGAGAGGCTTTCTGCTAGAGAAAAGTAATATTTTTTCCATGGCATTAACAAGGGGAGGGGCACTATTAGAGGAAGTTCTAATAAAGAGGGAGAGGGGTACAGAGAAAATAAGGTATTCTTGAAGGATACGATAGCACCAAATATGCTTTAGGGATACGGTGGCTCGGAGAATATAATTTTTGAATCTGCAGGCTCATCAGCCGGCATCAGCGCAAGCCTGAGCCTTGCGGCGGCCGTTGCCGCGTCCTCTGCAGCGTCGGCCGCGTTGCAGCCGCCCGTCAAGCGAGCGCGATCGGTCAGTGGTGTGCTTTTGTGAAGTAAAGAAAAAGAAAACAAAAGAAAAAGAAGCAGAAGTGACATTTCAGATGCTTTCAAAATCTTAAAAGGCTTTAAAAAAAAACGATGAGAGAACAAGAGTTTTATTTTTCAATATTAGGCAGTTTTTTTATATCACTTCTAGCTCTTCACAATGATCGAAAAATGATCGATAAATAAATAAAAAAATTTAGACAAATTTTCGAGATTAATGTTCTCGTTTTTTTCGGAAAAATCTATGAAATAAAATTATTATTATTTTTAGCTCTCTATTTCTTTTAGTTGTTTCAACAAATGTGTGAAAATGTACAGATCACTCCTTACTGAATTCATTCCTGTCAATGTGCTGTCACATCATTCTTGTGTATTGATATGATACATGAAAACAAAATTAATTAATTAATTGACTAGTTAATTAATTTAATTAATTAATTAATCAGTCAATTAATCAGTCAATTAATTAGGAGACTTCGACACGCGCGAGCAGCATCGACAGCGACGACGATGGCTCGTCTTCCATGCAGTCCAGCTCGGCCGGCACGTCCAATGGTTGCGCGCGGCGCACGACGCAGAAGAAGGAGTCAGTTTTGATTCAGCTCTTACTCGTTTGCAAAAGTATTAGTTAATTAATTGATTAATTGAGTAATTAATTAAATAATACTTAATTATTAGTTACTACTTATTTATTAATTAATACTTAACTATTAATTGATTTATTAATTTATTAACTATTACTTAATTATTAATTAACTAATTTATTAATTAACAAGTTACCATACGTATCCAT
>CALZFC010000125.1:12500-15000 GCA_945643635.1 Allodiplogaster sudhausi
AGAGGACGGATGGAGACATTTAGAGAGAGAGAGAGATAGAGAGAGAAGAAAAGTGAGAGAGAGAGTGAGAGAGAGAGGGAAAAGAGAGTGAGAGAGAGTGAGAGAGAGAGTGTGGGAGAGACAGAGAGAGGAAAAGAGAAAGATAGATAGAGCGAAAAGGTGAGTCATCCTGCTCCGACCGGCCCCATCTCCACCCTCTCTTCAGCATAGTCATCACCAGCCAACATCGCCATTCAACCAGCCTCTCCTTTCTCTTTCTCTCTCTCTCTCTCTCTCTCTCTCTCTCTCTCTTTCTCATTCTCTCTCTCCTCTCTCTCCTTCTCTCTCTCTCCCTCTCTCTCCTTTTCCTTTATCTCAGTCTCTCTCTCTTTGCTCTCCTTTCCCACTCTCTCTCTCTCTCTCTTTTCTATCTATCGCTCCTTTACTCTTGCCTCGCTCTCTTCTCTCTCTCTTCCTCTTATACTCGTAGGCATGCGTCAGAAGAAAACGGCGAAGACGGTCCGAGCGAACCGACGAAGAGAGAGAGAGAGAGAGAGAGAGAGAGAGAGAGGAGAGAGAGAAAGAGAGAGAGAGAGAAAAGAGAGAGAGAAAAGGGAGAGAGAGGGAGTGAAAAGAGCGAGAGAGAGAGAGAAGAGATAGAGAAAGAGAGAAAGTGTTTTTTTTCTCTCCTTGCCTGCAACAGTCCCGAGGCCCATCTTCCCCGCTTGCATGCCTTCTCTCTTACCACAACCTTTCACAGCCGGATTCCTTGATGCAGAAAAGCGCATATATTTTGAGAGATTATGTCATTCCAAAAATGTATGGAATAAAAAAAAATATGACGAAATCCTCTCTTACAACTTGCGCATAATAAGGCTTCTTCTTCTTGTTTTTTTTTTCGTTTACATTTCCTTTTTTAATTTAAATTCTCATGTTTTATTCTTTTCTTTTTTCTTTTCCTCCTTTCTGTAATTTTTGTGTCCGTGCTTGAGTATTTGATGCACTATTCCATCTCGCTTACCCGTCGAATTCATTCAAAGAAAACTGCACATTGATCCTCTTATAAATGTAATAGACATAATTAGGGAGTAAAATCAGATATACATAGTTGAGAGCCGAGACAGCAAATCAATGTGGGCTAATCAGAATAGTTGTTGTTTTTTTATTATTATTCTACAATTGCCGTTTACTGTGAGACACAGGTGATTCGATGAATTTCCGGCAATGAAATCACCTGTGACACTCTATTTTCTTTTTCTCTCCTTCACTCTCTCTCTCTCTCTCTCTCTCTTTCTCTCTTTCTTGATCTCTCTCTCTCTCTCTCTTTCTCTCTTTCACTTTTCTTTTCTTCTCTCTCTCTCTCGCTTTCCTTCTCTCTCTCTCTCTCTCTCTCTCTCTCTCTCTCTCTTTCTCTTTCTCTCTTTCGCTTTTCTTTTCTTCTCTCTCTTGCTTTCCTTTTCATTCTCTCTCTCTCTCTCCCTCTCTCATGCACACGCTCATTCTCTGCTTTCCTCCTTCCTTTATCACCCATTCTTCATGTCACCCACGCGTTTTGACCTAACGATTCCCAACTCTTGCGTGTGGAACTGTTAAGCTAGATGCGTCGCAAACTTATCTATCAATTCGTTGCTTCATTGAGATAAGGAGTTAAGCAGAAATATAGAAGTAGGCTGAGAGAGAAAGAAGAGAGAGTGAGTGAGAGAGAGAGAGGCAGAGATAGAAAAAAAAACGTAAAATAAATAGTCGAATGGCGGTTGAATGAGTCATCGATAAAAAGAAAGATTCAGTTGATAATAGAGTCATCTTATCGAAGATTTCCGCAGCGCAAAGTAGTGATTTTTCTGTCTTTGAAAAGTGCCTTTTATTTACAAATATATAAATTATCATATTTACTTTATTCTAAATGTATTTAAATAAATAAAATCATAATTATTTTAACGTTAATTTACTAAATAAAATAAAATTTCTCAATTGCTTTAAGCTCATCGAATATGAACGATCACGAGGTGAACAAGCTGGAGAGGAAGCGCCTGCGCAATCGGCAGGCTGCCTCCAAGTGCCGCCAGAAGAAGCTCGAGCGCATCCAGGAACTGGAGCAGCAGGTGAGAGAGAGAGAGAGATAAGGAGAGTGGTTAGAGAAAGAAGACCAGAGAGAGATGAGAGAGCTTGAGAAAAAGAGAGAGCTAGGAGTGAGAGGTGAGTGAAAGAGCGAGGTTAAAGTGAGAGGGCCAGAGAGTGAGTGAGAGAGCTTTAGAATAAGGTGAAGACTAATGAGAGAGAGTATTTGGAACCGAAAGAGATTGCGAGAGAGATATGGATAGAACTAAAGTTTAATTAATTCCAGGTTACTGAAGAAAAGATCAAGGCAGCGCACTTTGACAAGGAGATGCAGTGCGTCAAGGATCTTGTAAGAGGAGCATTTTATGTATTTTTATATTTATTTTATTTTATTTTTCTTACTTGTAACAATATTGTATTAAAACATTAATAATTTTCTTAAATTTATTGACACCAATTTTGT
>CALZFC010000125.1:22500-27500 GCA_945643635.1 Allodiplogaster sudhausi
AACAGTGAGCGACTGAAAGAGAGAGAGAGAGAGAGAGACAGAGAGACAGAGTAAGAAAGAGGATGAGAAAAGAACGCGGCAGGAATGCAGAGAGAAAGAGAATGAGAATGGAAGAAAGAAAGAAAGAAAGAGGGGCCCTCCTTGGAAAACGCATTCCACTCTTGGACACCGTTCATGCTATTTGCTCTATTTCATTAATGGCAAAGGCAGTCATGAAAAACGCTTCTCCTCGAATATAAACAAAATATGACTCAAGCCCTTGAAGCATTTTGCTTGAGAGCATGAATTGGAATGTCGAGAGAAATTGATTGAGTTGAGAAAAAATTGTTTAAAAAAAATGCAACAAATCGCACTTTCTCTGCCGCCTTTAGAACATGATTCAAGGCTAATAAATTGAGAAATTTGATTATAAAAACAAAACATTATTTTAAAGTGGACCAAGAGTTCGTAGGCCCTTGCTGGACATAATTGGAGTAAAACAGCCCTAAACTTAGCTCATTCGTAGCTAATGTAAGAAGGACTAGAATAGCTGCAGCTGACCGTTATACAACTTTATGCTGTCCTAAACTGTCCTTAAGATTAGGTAAACATAACTGACCTTATCATTAGCCAAGCTTAACGCAACTCATAATCAGCGCTAGATGACGTTAACTGAACTTAAGATTAGGCCACACAACTGACCACAAGGCTTGGTGATATTATGAGCGTAATTGACCTTAAGACTTTAATTGACCTTCAGGCTAGATAACCTTAACTAACTTTACGTTTACCTTAGATAAACTTAACTGACAAGGTTAGGCGACCATAATTGACCTTAAGGCTAGGTAACCTTAACAGACCTTAAAGCCTTTCCATTCCAGGTGGTGGTCACGCATCACTGCGGCGTACGCTGGCCGCAACTTCTCCGGCTTCGCGCATCTCACGCGCATGTTCGGCGCGTTCGACCGGCACAAGGATCTGCTCAAGGACCGATACGCATTCGGATTCGCCATCTTCTTCAAGAAGTTCGCGCGGACTTCGCATTCTGGATTCAATATTTCAAGCTTTAAATCTCATTCTATCTCCCTCTCTCGCTCACGTTCTGTTTTTGTCGTTCTGTAAATGCCTCATTCTCTTTTCTCTTTTCTCTTTTCATTTTGCTCTCTCCTTCTCCCTCTCTTACTCTTTCTCCTTTTGGCTCTCTCTCTTTCTTCTTTCACCTCTTTCTCTCTCCCTCTCTTTCTCTGCTACTCTCTCGCTTTTACTCTCTCTCTCTCTTTCTACGCTACTCTCTCCCTTTTACTCTCTCTCCCTCTCTCTCTCTCTACTTCACCGCTCTCTCTCTCTCTCCCTCTCCAGCATCGTCTACAACACTCTTGCATCGTCGGAGTCGAATGCGGAAGCAAGCGCGGCGATGCTGCGCGAGTTCAGCCAGGAGACGACGCTCGATCAAGTAAATATTCAGTATTTTATATATTATTATTATTATTTTTTTTCGCTTTTAATTACAGTAGCTTTTAACTAAACATGAACTTTTGGTTTTTCACACATATTTTCCTTTAAATCGGATGAAAGTCGAGTGTTGCTTCGTTCTACTGTCAAATTTTAAGAAACTTATTATTGATTTAATATTGATTTTTCCCACGCTACAACAGAGCGTGGGAAAAATCAATAACTATTTTAAAAATAAATATTTAAATTAGCTTAAATTGTTAATATAACTGTATTACATACATAGATGTATGTATCGTATTTTAATATAAATAGTATTTAAATGGACGCACTATACCTGTAATATATGTACATATACATATATCATATATAAAATTATTGTTTGAAAAATAAAGTATTCCAATCTTCAGGAGAACCACGTCGCCGACATCATAATAAAGGCTGGCAAAGGATCGACGGACGTCAACTTGACAGAGGGCGCCGCGGGCAGCGACGATCTGCACTATCTGCTCGACTTTGATCTGGTATCTGTGAAACATAACAAAGTTGACTTAAGAGAGCCTGTCTGAGAGATTCGACCACGGGCCTATTAAGGTAGTGCAGGGAATAAAATTATTTTTTGATTTTAATTTTATTTGAAGGGTTACTGTAGCACCCTATGGGGATTCCAAAAACATTTTTTTCAAAAATTTATTTTCGTTTTTTAAAACAGTATACCTCGAAATGTCGAAATGAGTTAAATATCCATAACTTTTTGTAAACTTAACGAAATTGAATTTTGAAAAGTTTATTACGTTCAGCATTCCCAGGGGCATAAAAAAGTCATACAAAAGTTTTTGAAAAAAATTCATTTAATGGGTCATATTGACACCCAAATATATCGAGGGTGCAGTTTGGGCCCGAAAACGTTTCGAGGGCGAGGATACGACACCACCACGTGAAAGAGGAGCATTTATAACCCCTAATACAATGGTTGACCAACGGATTGGAGCACGTAATGGTAGCCTAATTTCCGCTTGAGCATTCACATTTGCTCAAACTGGTGAGCAGGAAAATTGGCATAAATCGCTTCAAACTCAACAATAGGCAACATTAGAGTGATCTTTCGATTTGCCTTCTTAAAGCTAACAAAACAGTTCCAAAACACGCATGACTTTTCTTTCAATTTCACTTTTTCAACACTTTTCTGGAAAAAACCTTTTTTCTGTATCGTGAATTCGGCACCTTTTCGCCTGTTTCTGATATTTGTTAAGCAGAGCGCGTCATCGTTTTACGTTTGTAAGAAAGAGCATTTAATTTTACGTAGTTTACATAAGTTTGCAACTGAATTGGACGACGTAATTGATGCGATTTTGCGACCGGAAACTCATACCTCCGCAAATTATCAAAATTTTAAATCGCCGAATCCTTCCCGAGCATGTAGTTCTTGAGCTACAAACAAGATGGGATTGTTCACCAGTCGATTTTATGCAGATATGGTATATTTGTGCGACATTACAAAAAATACTTGGTAAATTGTTTTTTCGTATCTCAAATAATTCCCCTATAACTACGGAAATGTAACTTTATGGCTAATTTTCAAAGGAATTTCTGAATTTATCTTTTACCACAAGAAAGAACGGGTTTTTTGAACCTGCACAATTGCCCATCACTTCAATATAGCTACAATCTTTTCGATAATCAATAATTAGAGACAGAAATCCGAGGGTTTTTTTCGAAAAAAAAATTTTTAATCGTTCTGGTGCCGTATGTTATATATTGGGAGAGAAGAAAGTCAAGTTTATTCTTTATAATAATACTTTTTACTCCATCCATTTTCAATATACAGCTCAGAATAACAGGAAGAGAAGGATCGATGAATTATTTTGAGCCCGAAATTCACGATGAATTATTCTGAGCTGTATATTGAAAATGGATGGAGTAAAAAGTATTATTATAAAGAATAAACTTGACTTTGTTCTCTCAGAATATATAACAAACGGCACCAGAACGATTAAAAAAAATTTTTTTTTTCGAAAAAAGCCCTCGGATTTCTGTCTCTAATTATTGATTATCGAAATGATTGTAGCTATATTGAAGTGATGGGCAATTGTGCAGGTTCAAAAAACCCGTTCTTTCATGTGGTAAAATATAAATTCAGAAATTCCTTTGAAAATTAGCCATAAAGTTACATTTCCGTAGTTATAGGGGAATTATTTGAGATACGAGAAAAACAATTTACCAAGTATTTTTTTGTAATGTCGCACAAATATACCATATCTGCATAAAATCGACTGGTGAACAATCCCATCTTGTTTCTAGCTCAAGAACTACATGCTCGGGTAGGATTCGGCGATTTAAAATTTTGATAATTTGCGGAGTTAGGAGTTCCCGGCCGCAAAATCGCATCAATTACGTCGTCCAATTCAGTTGCAAACTTATGTAAACTACGTAAAATTAAATGCTCTTTCTTACAAACGTAAAACGATGACGCGCTCTGCTTAACAAATATCAGAAACAGGCGAAAAGGTGCCGAATTCACGATACAGAAAAAAGGTTTTTTCCAGAAAAGTGTTGAAAAAGTGAAATTGAAAGAAAAGTCATGCGTGTTTTGGAACTGTTTTGTTAGCTTTAAGAAGGCAAATCGAAAGATCACTCTAATGTTGCCCATTGTTGAGTTTGAAGCGATTTATGAAAATTTTCCTGCTCACCAGTTTGAGCAAATGTGAATGCTGAAATTAGGCTACCATTACGTGCTCCAATCCGTTGGTCAACCATTGTATTTGGGGTTATAAATGCTCCTCTTTCACGTGGTGGTGTCGTATCAGCGCCCTCGAAACGTTTTCGGGCCCAAACTGCACTCACGATATATTTGGGTGTCAATATGAACCATTAAATGAATTTTTTTCAAAAACTTTTGTATGACTTTTTTATGCCACTGGGAATGCTGAACGTAATAAACTTTTCAAAATTCAATTTCGTTAAGTTTACAAAAAGTTATGGATATTTAGCTCATTTCGACATTTCGAGGTATACTGTTTTAAAAAACGAAAATAAATTTTTGAAAAAAATGTTTTTGGAATCCCCATAGGGTGCTACAGTAACCCTTCAAATAAAATTAAAATCAAAACATAATTTTATTCCCTGCACGCTCGTGGTCGAGCCTATCAGATTGGCTCTCTTAACTTGCATAAATAAACGTATTTTTTCACACATAGTACTCAATTGACTTGACTTTTTGGAAACACAAGTACAATTGCTATTCAACCTTGTTTATCTTGTATAAATCTATCTATTTCAGTTGTACACAAAAGGATACTTATTCCATTGAAACATTGGTTACTATACTTAAAAATAAAAGTAATATAAAAAATGTATATACAGGCATTCTTGGGAGACGAGCCAGCCGCTTTCATTCAACACGAGAAGGCGATGCGATCAGAGTTCCCGCAGATATCTGATCAGGAATACTCGGCGACTAGATTAAAGGTTCGAAGGAATGAGAATAGAGAAATTGACAAATTAAAATAATGTTATGTATGTGATCAGGGAGATGGAAAAAGATGAAATCCGAGAGATAGAGAGAGAAA